>CAEFZP010002652.1:0-17201 GCA_903064625.1 Mallotus villosus
GAGAGGGAGGAGAAGGGGAGAACGGAGGAGTCTCCCTTTTCCTCCTTTTCTCCCTTTTTCTCTGTCTTCTCCTTTTCCTCTCTGTTTCTTCTCCTTTTCTTTTTCTTTCTCCTTTTCTCTTTCTTCTCCTTCTCTCTCCTTTTTACCTTTTTTCGCTATTCTTCCTCCTTTTTCTCCTTTTTCTCGCCTGGTCTCGATTTTCTGCTCCTTGTCTTGTTCTTTCTCTCTTTCGTTACAATATAGTGATGACAATGACGACACCTATGGAGGGAGAGAGACACCCAAGATAGAGAGAGGAAGAGATAGCGGAAGTAAGCGACTAATATTGTAATAGTGCATGAACATATTGTATAAAGGACTGGTGTTAACTGTGATCAGGTGATGCAGAGGTAGGAAAAGTAAAACCTGAACCTCTCCTCCAACAATGTCTTGGTTGGAACGCCGGATTACGTATGAGATATCGAGAGATCTAGATAAAAGAGAGATAAGAGCGAGATAAAGAGAGAGAGAAGAGCGATACAGAGAGACGAGAAGAGAGAGAGAGAGAGAGAGGATTTACGTAGTGTTGATGTTTTTGTCAGGTATGAAAGCGGTCTGCAGTCCCAACTTTCCAGCAGTTTGACTGAGTATCTCCTCATTGAGGTATCTCCAATGATCTGTCAGCATGGAACCATCTTGTGAACTTCCAAATAAAATCACGCTTCTACTGATACTCCGGCTACGATTCTCTTTTCGTGATCTTCTTCGCCTTTATCACTTCCCCTTTTCGACCACCTTCGGTTCTTCTTTTTTTCATTTTTTCTTTCTTTTATCTTCTTTTTTTCCTGCGTTTCTTTTTTCTCTACCCGTCCTAATCTCCCGTTTGCGTGTAGGGCTGGTTGCCTTGTGTTTTCCTTCCCATGCCCTCCCGCTCATCCTCTCCCCTGCTTCCCCTGCCGTACTCGCCCCCCAACCCTTCCGTGTTCTCACCTCACGAGTTCGCTCTTTCCCCATTTTCTTCTTTTCACTGGCTGTGTCTGCTCCGGGGTTAAGTTATCCCCCCGACCGCGTCTCTATACCCGGGTGCGCAGCTTGGCGCCTGATGCTAGAAAAATCGGGGGATCCTCCTTTCGATCTTACTCTTCTTCTCTCCCTTTCTGTCTCGCCCATTTCCTTTTCTATCTTCTTCTTTCTCTCCCTTTCTTTTTCTCCCCTTTCTTTCTCTCCCTTCTTTCTCCCTTCCCTCCTTCTTCTTTCTCCCTCTCTTTCTCTCTCTTTCTCTCTTCTCTTCTTCTCTCCCTTTCTTTCTCTACCTTCCTCTCCTTCTTCTTTCTCTCCTTTCTTTCTCTCCCTTTCTCTCCCCTTCCGTTTGCTCCCTTTCTTTTCTCCCTTTCATCTATCCTTCTTCTTTCTCTCCTTTCTTTCTCTCCCTTTCTCTCCCTTTCTTTTTCTCCCTTTTCTTTCCTCCTCCCTTCTCTTCTTCTTCTTTCTCGCTCCTTTCTTTCTCTCCCGTCGCTCTTCCCTTTCTTTCCTCCCTTTCCTCTTTTTCTCCCTCTCCTCTTCTCTCTTTCTCTCCCTCTCTCTCCTCTGTCCTCTGCTCCTTCCCTGCTTCTTCTTTTTGTTCCCTCTCCTTCTCCTCCCCCTCTCCCTGAGGAATAGCCAAAATAGAACCTGTAATCAGCAGGCTTTTCTCCACGTGTTCCCAGTTATGCAATTGACATTACATGCAGGTGCTTAGCACTCATGTTAAATACTCCTTAGGAAAGGATGAAGAGGAGCTGAAAGATAACTGAACCCCCACAGCAACACACACCCGCCCCGTCCCCCCTTGTCCCCCCATCCTCAGCATCTTGGTAGACAGAAGCCGTTCACCCCGCCCCTCTCAAGTTACACACCATATCAACTTACACGTGTCAGACACCACACTTATAATAAATGAAAATAATCATATTCTGTCTCTCACTCTGTCAAGTCCACACACACACACACACACCACACAGATTGTTTTGTCCATCATCACGGTGGGAGGAGTCTTGTTTGCTGCTTGTACTCACAGTTTTTACTTAACTTGCTTCACAACGTGTGGGAGAGCGGAAAACTGCAACACTAGGAATGAGGAGCGAGAGCGCGACCGGAGTCTCGCCCGTGTTCAACCACACACCGTAGCGCTACTCAGACTGGGAAGTTTACCTGTTACCGCGAACGCTTTTTCACGTGATTAAGTCTACCAGGCTACAAACTCAGAGACAACGGATTGCCCTTGATAAGCTCCAAGATGAGGGTGAACTTTTCTACAAATTGGATTTTTCAAGGCTGGATAACTCATCTGATTTTTGTTCTTTGCGCACAGGTAAACCAACTTTATTTTTCTCGACTGGTCTGTGTTTTGGGAAACAACCAATGCTGGCATGCGCACAGTTAAGAACTAAAAAGTATACAAGGAAAATCCTATCAAAAACAGCCGACACGTTAACAACTGTTGAGCCTTTAGACATGGTTTAAATGTAGACTTGTTTCTTCACAAACTGTGATTGGAAACAGATAGGTTTCCCATTCACGCTCGCCCCTCAATTCCCGGTTCTCCGGGTACCGCTGTGTCTGCGCGCACAACTGCAAACGCAATCTCATCTTCTGTTTAGTAAACGCCGCGTGGCAGATTTGTTTGTGACTGAGAATGCTTATCATACAGATTACATTTTGACTGAAGACGTCTTCAACACAGAATATTAAGTATGGCTATACAGTTCTGTGTGGCGACCTACGCAGAGATCTGTCTCGGGGTTTGACAGCGCTCTTACTGGAAGTCTGTCGTAGGCTAAAGACCGTTTCAAGTTGTCTTTTTTCCCATCCTTTACTCATTCTTTCCCCCACACTCATAAATATCCATGATATATTCATCTGTTCATTTATTCTTTACAGTAGAAAAAGCAATTCTTTACAGTAAATCCTTCATTTGCTCAGTAGGTACAGTATCGATGAATTAAAGCCATATATCGTGGAGCCATATATCCGTCTCCGCCCCGGCCGGCTGTAGTCCGCATTAGAGTGTGTGTGTGTGTGTTGAGTTTGTGTGTGTGTTTGAGTGAGTGTGTGATGAGTGAGTGTGTGCTGCAGGTCCCAACCTGACTACTGAAGTAACTTCAGCCCACAAACTTGACTGCAGCTCTTAGGCAACCCTGTCTGGGAAGCCTAACTCTAACAGTTTATGAAGATATTTATATTAGAAC
Organism: Mallotus villosus; assembly: GCA_903064625.1. Lineage (NCBI taxonomy): Eukaryota > Metazoa > Chordata > Actinopteri > Osmeriformes > Salangidae > Mallotus > Mallotus villosus. The sequence continues at coordinate 3,207 of CAEFZP010002652.1, forward strand.
ACATTAGATACGTGTTTGAAGTATTTGATATCAGTGCGTTCTATTCTACTCTACTGCACTGCACTGCACTCTCTCTCCTGTACGTACTCTGATGGGGAGCTGTCTGTTCATGTTGTACCTTAGTCTTTATGTCCACTGTCCCTGTCCTGAGTGTGGGACTGGGTGCACTGCACTGCACTGCACTGCACTGCACTGCACTGCACTGCACTGCACTGCACTGCACTCTCCTGTACTGTACTCTGATGGGGAGCTGTCTGGTTCAGTGTTGTACCTTAGTGTTTATGTCCACTGTCCCTTGTCCTGAGTGTGGGACTGGGTGCACTGCACTGCACTGCACTGCACTGCACTGCACTGCACTGCCACTGCACTGCCCTCTCTCTCCTACACTGTACTCTGATGGGGAGCTGTCTGTTCAGTGTTGTACCTTAGTCTTTATGTCCACTGTCCCTTGTCCTGAGTGTGGGACTGGGTGCACTGCACTGCACTGCACTGCACTGCACTGCACTGCACTGCACTGCACTGCACTGCACTGCACTGCACTGCCCCTCTCCTCTCCTACACTGTACTCTGATGGGGAGCTGTCTGGTTCAGTGGTGTACCTCAGTGTTTATGTCCACTGTCCCTTGTCCTGAGTGTGGGACTGGGTGCACTGCACTGCACTGCACTGCACTGCACTGCACTGCACTGCACTGCCTCTCTCTCTCCTACACTGTACTCTGATGGGGAGCTGTTTGTTGTACCTTAGTGTTTATGTCCACTGTCCCTTGTCCTGAGATAGACAGATACCGTGTCTTGTGGAGCCTGTTGCCTCAGGCAGGTAAATAGACTGAATCCATTCATAGCTGACAGATTGCTTATCTTGGCGAGGGGGCCAGAAGCTCTGGTGGCAGTTATGCAAATGTTCAGGTGGTCTAAGGAGTGAGGACGTCCTCCAGGTCACCGCCGCTCCCACTGCTGCCCCTGGGGGTCACACAACACACAACACACTTACTGTTCACACACCACACACACACTCACTATAGCACCACACACACACACACACACACACACTCACTGATAGCAACACACACACACTCACTATAGCACACACACAGACACCCAACACACTTACTGCACACACACCCACACCTCACTATACGCACACACTCATGCACAAAGAACAACACACACACACACACACCCCACACACACACTCACACACACTCACTATAGCACACACTCATACACAAAGAACAACACACACACCACCACACAAACGGCTAGATTTAGTCCTTCCAGTGGTTAGAAGATTCTATATCTAAAGCCTAACCTATAATCATACAGGGTGGATGAGCATGTCCTTTCATTGAATACACATCCACTTGTGAACTGTTTCATAATTATGAGAAGACCAGATGTGGAAAGAAAAATACAATTCCCAGCATTCCTTTGGTTTCCTGTGCCCCTCTTGCCCCAGATCTGACCGATGCAGACTGTAACATCACACACAGCTGTGGCTTCCTCAGCCTCACCTCCTCCTCTCCTTTCCTCGCTCCCTAACCTCCCTCATCTACTTCACTCAGCCAGATCTGAACTTAGTCTCAGAGTAAGATTCAGACCAAACACTCATGGAAACTATGTATGGGAACTCTCCACCTTCTCTGAACATCTGTATCTTAAATCCTGGGAGCTCCTCTCCTCTCCTCCTCTCCTCTCCTCTCCTCTCCTCTCCTCTCCTCTCCTCTCCTCTCCTCTCCTCTCCTCTCCTCTCCTCTCCTCTCCTCTCCTCTCCTCTCCTCTCCTCTCCTCTCCTCTCCTCTCCTCTCCTCTCCCTCCTCTCCTCTCCTCTCCTCTCCTCTCCTCTCCTCCTCCCTCCTCCTCTCCTCTCCTCTCCTCTCCTCTCCTCCTCCCTCCCCTCCCCTCCTCTCCTCTCCTCTCCTCTCTCCCCTCCCCTCCCCTCCCTCCTCTCCTCTCCTCTCCTGCTAGCACATGGTCATCATTACGGCTGTGGTCGGTGTTCATCATTAGCATTGTAGTAGAAACAAAACAAGGACTGATGCGTGACATTCGTTAGAGACGCCTCTTCCTGTTCGGCTTCTGGCACCTCCTCTCCAGCAGACACTGGGACTAAACCCCGCCTCTCCGTGGGGGCCTCTCTTCCACCATGTCTGTCCTGACCAGCCTTGCCCCCCTGCTCTCCCCCAGCAGCAGGGGCAGAAAGCTGGGGGCAGGATGGAGGAGAGCCTGCCTGTATGGTCGTGTCCATGGCGGTGGGCTGGTGCCTGAGTTTCACACAAGGCGGACGCACGCTTTTATCTTGCCCTCTCCAAGAATCTTTTCTCTCATAACAACTTTATTCTGTAATTCAGCAGATGGGTTTGATAGTACAGAACAGGATGTGGTAGACTGGTTAGGGAAGGTTTCTGTGTGTGTGTGTGTACATGTGCCTGCATGTGCTTATGTATGCAGTAGACCGTGTGTGTGTCTGTGTGTGTGTGTATATAAACATACAGCACTGCTCCTGCCAACTGCAGTAGTTGGTGACACCAAAGCATGTTTTGTGTGTTTCTTGAACTCTTTGTTACTCGATCATTAAACCCTCCAGTTCACCAAGGCCTGGCTGAGACTAGCACCTCGTAAAGCAAGCGTTCAGAAGGCAGTACAGGGACTTGAACCTCTGACCCTCTGATCTGCAGTCGAACACTCTAACCACTGAGCTTTGAGCTAACCCATCTCCTTCTGCTCTTCCTGCTTGTGCAGCTGTCCAGTTACGGTTGTGGTCATTTGACTTTTTTAAAGCTTTTAGTTCATATATTTGAAGGCATTTCTGCTGTATTTGGACAGATATGGTGAAGAACGACAGGAAATGAGAGAGGATTTACGTTCTTTTGAGGGTTTATGAACCCTAACTCATCAAATCAAATGTATGATATTAAATGACCTGTGGTGGGACAGGAGAACCTGACAGCAGAACCTAACTGGAGAACCTGACAGCAGAACCTGACAGCAGAACCTGACAGCAGAACCTGACAGCAGAACCTGACAGCAGAACCTGACTGGAGAACCTGACAGCAGAACCTGACAGCAGAACCTGACAGCAGAACCTGACAGCAGAACCTGACAGCAGAACCTAACTGGAGAACCTGACAGCAGAACCTGACAGCAGAACCTGACAGCAGAACCTGACAGCAGAACCTGACTGGAGAACCTGACAGCAGAACCTGACAGCAGAACCTGACAGCAGAACCTGACAGCAGAACCTGACTGGAGAACCTGACAGCAGAACCTGACAGCAGAACCTGACTGGAGAACCTGACAGCAGAACCTGACAGCAGAACCTGACAGCAGAACCTGACTGGAGAACCTGACAGCAGAACCTGACAGCAGAACCTGACAGGAGAACCTGACAGCAGAACCTGACTGGAGAACCTGACAGCAGAACATGACAGCAGAACCTGACAGCAGAACCTGACAGCAGAACCTGACAGCAGAACCTGACAGCAGAACCTGTGTTTGTGTGTCTTGCAGAAGGTCTGTTCTCGACCAGCTGGCTGTGGACAGAACAAGTACCAGAAAAATGGGAGATGCTGCAGTATGTGTTCACCAGGTATTTACACACACACACACACACACACACACACACACACACACACACACACACACACACACACACACACAGTAGGAACACGTGAGGCCAGTGACTGTTACGTCTTCAGCTGTGTCTGGACCAGATCGTTCTGTTCACACGTTTACTGAGGGGAAACATGGGTCACATGACCTTATAAAAAAGCTTTTTCCATTTTTCCTGAATGAAATGAGGAAGGATGTCAGAAAGGGGAACAATCTCTCTCTCTCACACACACAGACACACACACACACACACACACACACATCGGTACTCACACACACACACACTGCGCATGCAGAGACCTGCGCTCAGACACTCATCCCCCTCTCTCTGGTGTCAGGTGGAAATGGTTAAATTCAACCTCCTCCTGATTCACTCCATCATTCAGACGGTTAGTGGGGTGTCTGGGATGAGTGGTGGAGCTGGGATGTTACAGATGACTTCATGCTCCTCCCTCTCCCTCTCCCTCTCCCTCTCCCTCTCCCTCTCCCTCTCCCTCTCCCTCTCCCTCTCCCTCTCCCTCTCCCTCTCCCTCTCCCTCTCCCTCTCCCTCTCCCTCTCCCTCTCCCTCTCCCTCTCCCTCGCCCAGGTACCTTTGCTCTGAAGAGGTGTTCCATGGACTCAGACACAGACTGTCGCCCGTGTGGCCGTGAGGAGTACCAGCCGGACTGGAACAACGACACCAAGTGTCATCCTCAGAAGCTCTGCGACACCGGTCAGTTACCACGACAACAACACCCCTGCCACAGCCTCACCCGTAGCAACACAGAAGCCACGACAACAACAGACTTGTGTCTTTAGCGCAGAGGCTGAGAATGCGGATGTTGATCTTCAGCTCGCTCCATCGAGCAGGCGTTGTGTCTGAAACCGCGTAGAGACAGATAGTGTGTGCACCAGACCATCAAGGGTCAGAAGGGCAGAATCATAATCATTCAGACTCCACGAGTGCTCTATGTTAACCAGGCGCAGTGCAAAGCTTCTTTGTGGAGAGTGACGAGGAGAGAGTTGTTGTTGTTGTTGTGGAGATGAAGAACAAGTGTGTTGATGTTTGCCCACCTGGCTGTGGTCCTGTGCAGGGAAGGGCTTCAGCACAGAGAGGCCAGAGAACGCCCTGGCTGCAGAGCCATGCAGGTGCATCTCAGGACGACAGTGTTCTCCAATCAAGTGTGAGTTCTGTGAGAAGATACCCAGCTGTGGACCAGGGTCTGGACAGGAGAACCTCCCTGGTGAGACACACACACACTCACTCAGACACACACACACACACACACTCAGACACACACACACACACACACACACACTCAGACCCACACACACACACACACAGACACACACTCAGACACACACACACACACTCAGACACACACACACACAGACACACACACACACAGACACAGACACAGACACAAACACAAACACACACACTCAGACACAGACACAGACACACACACACACACACACAGACACACACACACACACACACACACACACACAGACACACACACACAGACAGACACACACAGGCATTCATGTACACATTAGTTGCTTCAGTACTTTACACTTGATGTTACTGTAACACCGTATTAACCCTTTCTTAACCTACTTTGTGTGTCTGTGTGTGTGTGTGTGTGTGTGTGTGTGTGTGTGTGTGTGATGACCGCAGAGTCAGGGAGGAACATCTGTGTGCCTTGCAAGAGAGGATTCTTCTCCTCAAACACCTCTATAGAACCATGCAAACCGTGGACCAAGTAAGTACACACACACACGCACACACACACACCTGACCATGTGTCCATGTTGTGTGTTTAGTCACCTGACCATGTGTCCATGTTGTGTGTTTAGTCACCTGACCGTGGCTGTGTCTACTACCGCGCACCTAACGAAGTACACTGCAATGTAGTGCACTGCAATGTAGTGCACTTACATTGCAGTGCACTCAGTTGCTGAGTAGTGCTGTCTAAACTGGAACACTTTACTTACCCAGTTAGCGGGAAGTGACGCACGCAAATCTGCTCGCGACACTCGAGAAACTAAACCGGCGAAACAAACCCGCTTGTATTTCTGTCACTAAGCATAAATAAAAACGGAAACAACATGAATCCCATTTGGAAACTGCTCATATCGATTGTTTATCCATTATTACCGATAGTCATCATAAACGTAAATATGAACCAGCTAGTTTAGTAGAACTGACATGTACCAATGAAATCTAATGCTACCTAGCTAGGTATGCTAACTGTCAATATAGCGTTACATCGTTAACTGTGCCAAATACTCATGTCGCTGGCTTTAATCTGAGAATGTTGCTAGTACTAGTACATTTAATATCAGTACAGTGTTTAATTACCGCTGATACTTACATTTACGGTCTGCTTCCTGAGGTACTACCAGTACCATCGCCTCGACATTCATTTCCCCCGTCATTACTGTACAGTCCAAAATCCAAAAACCAGAGCTAACGGCGTTAACAATCTGCTACCATGGCAACCTGTCTAAATATTTTTTCTGGACTCCTCCTCTTCCGCTACGTAGCCAAGATGGCGCCCGTTTAGGGCGAGTAGTGTCCATCGTCCGACACTTCATTTTTGGACCGTTTGCAGTGCATCATCCGGGTACTTTCAGTGCACTGAATTATTTTGGTTTTTTCAGCGTAAGCGCCCTAAGCACTGAAAGTAAGTGCTCGAAGTGCACAAGTGCGCGGTAGTAGACACAGCCCATGTGTCTATGTTGGGTGTGCCAGTCACCTGACCATGTGTCCATGTTGTGTGTTCAGTCACCTGACCATGTGTCTATGTTGGGTGTGCCAGTCACCTGACCATGTGACCATGTTGTGTGTGCCAGTCACCTGACCATGTGACCATGTTGTGTGTTCAGTCACCTGACCATGTGTCCATGTTGTGTGTTTAGTCACCTGACCATGTGTCTATGTTGTGTGTGCTAGTCACCTGACCATGTGTCCATGTTGTGTGTTCAGTCACCTGACCATGTGTCCATGTTGTGTGTGCCAGTCACCTGACCATGTGTCCATGTTGTGTGTGCCAGTCACCTGACCATGTGTCCATGTTGTGTGTTCAGTCACCTGACCATGTGTCCATGTTGTGTGTGCCAGTCACCTGACCATGTGTCCATGTTGTGTGTTTAGTCACCTGACCATGTGTCCATGTTGTGTGTGCCAGTCATTTGACCATGTGTCCATGTTGTGTGTGCCAGTCACCTGACCATGTGTCCATGTTGTGTGTGCCAGTCACCTGACCATGTGTCCATGTTGTGTGTGCTAGTCACCTGACCATGTGTCCATGTTGTGTGTGCCAGTCACCTGACCATGTGTCCATGTTGTGTGTTCAGTCACCTGACCATGTGTCCATGTTGTGTGTTTAGTCACCTGACCATGTGTCCATGTTGTGTGTGCCAGTCACCTGACCATGTGTCCATGTTGTGTGTTCAGTCACCTGACCATGTGTCCATGTTGTGTGTGCCAGTCACCTGACCATGTGTCCATGTTGTGTGTGTCCAGCTGCAAGGCCCAGGGGAGAAGTGAAGAGAAGCGTGGTACTGACCTCTCGGACGCCGTGTGTGGAGCCGGTGGTACGTACACCACACACACACACACACACACACACACACACACACACACACACACACACACACACACACACACACACAGCAGACAAGAGTGACCATATGCTGTACAGTGTTTGAACATTGGTGGAGGACTGGATACTCTTGAATGGAACTGGTTACACTGAACTGATGTTTCTCTAAATCTCTCTTTCTGATCTGGAGAGGGAAGAGAGCGAGAAAAGAGAGAGGAGAGAGAAGAGAGAGAGAGAGCAGAGAGGAGAGAGAGAGGGAGAGAGAGAGAAGAGAGGAGAGGGAGAGAGATGAGATAGAGAGAGGGGAGAGAGAGAGAGAGAGAGGAGAGAGGGAGAGAGAGAGGAGACAGCGAGAGAGAGGAGAGGAGAGAGAGGGGAGAGAGAGAGGGAGAGAGAGAGCGAGAGAGAGAGAGGAGAGCGTGAGAGAGAGGAGGGAGAGGAGAGGGAGAGAGAGAGAGAGAGTACGCGAGAGCGAGAGAGGAGAGAGAGAGCGATCGAGCGCGAGGAAGAGATGGAGCGCTAAATCGAGAGCAGGCTATAGATAGCAGCGAGCAGATAGAGTATATAGTAGAGAGACTAGAGAGAGCGTATGAGACGCTCGATCTCTAGCGCTCTCTTTCTATCTCTCTGTCTTTCTCTAGTCTGTCTTTCTCTATATCGTCTCTCTCTCTTGCTCTCTCTCTCTCCTCTATCTCTGTCTCTCTTACCCCCCAGATTCTCCACTCCTGGGTAGTAGTGTCATTCTGTCCAACATCACCATCCTGTCTCTCCTGATCTGCTGCTGTTCTGCTACAAGGACAAGTGAAGATCTGTCTGGTACGTGCCACAGGGTCCTCATCAACTTTAGTTTGTGGATTTCTTTGAGTGTGAAGGGAAGACATGTGACAGACTTTGATCTCTTCCAGTTGAATCTGCGTTCCTGCGTCCAGAATCTGAAGAGAACCAGGATTCAGCAGGTAGGAAGGAAACACCAGGAGGGAACCCCAGATTAAGACTCTGCAACTCAAGAGAAAATCAAGAGGGGAAGGGATGACACTCTGTCTCTCTCTCCAACACCAATACTCTCTATTCTCTCCACGCTCTAGTCTTTCTCTACACACTTCTCTCTTTCTCCCCCCCCTCTCTCTCTCTTTCTCTCCAGGAGACTCTGGCTCCTCCTTACCTAGCTGGAGGAGGATGTGGAGGAGGAGGAGGAGACAAGAGTCCGATCCAGAGCTGTCCCTGTGTGAGACCACCAGCCTGATCCAGGATGACCCCTGCACCCCCTCAGAGCCGCCCCTCACCTGCCCGGCCCAGCCCCGCTCTCTCCATCAAACTGCCCCTCACCCCTCCAGGCAGGGGGAGGAGGGAGGAGGGGAGAGGAGGAGAGAGAGAGAGAGGAGAGGGGGGAGAGGAGGAGGGTCGTGTGCGTCCCCGCTGCTGGCGTGCACGTGCGTTGGTGTGCCAGGAGGGCGTGTGGGAGAGTAGAAGAGGGGATGTATTCGTGGACGTGCTGGAGGCGTCTGTCAGCCGTACCTTGCGTTGATTGTATTATCGTAGCGTGTGTATGTGACTGGGTCCATACGGCGAGATTGGGTAGTGAAGTGACAGGGAAACAAAGTGGTTTTGGATAGAGTTAATTTCCCCCGTTTTTGTCGTTCCTGACTCATTCTTAGGCGTGCGACATATGAACCGAGGACTCGGTTGGAGCCTTTTTTGTTCGTTCATTGTGTTTTTGTCTGTTTTATGCTCTTGTTTGTCCTGTTTTGCTGCTTCTTTTTTCCCTAATCGTTTCTCTCAACATACTTCCTCCCTCTTTTTTCCTGACTTACTTCAATTCATTCCTGTCGTATGTCCCTCCCCTGTCTCCTGCCTTTCCCACCCCGCTCTCACAAATTTCTCCTCTTCGTTCGACCCCCCTCCCTTAGTGTCTTCGCCTCCTTGTGTGTGTTCTTCTCCTCCTTTCCTCCCTCCATTGCATTCGGCTGTCCAACTTTCTCGTTCTTCAACCTCCCCCTTATGGTCGTCTGTTTTTTCGACCCCGTCCCTCCCGTGCACTCCTCTTTGGACCCGTTGTCGCTTGCATCCTTTACCCCTCCATGGTTCTTTGCTCTTTCTTTTTTGGTTATCCTCGACGGTTCCCCCGGCTCCCCCCTTCCCATCGTGCCCTCCCCTGCGCCCTCGCGTATTCCTTTCGGTCTGTCTTACCCCGTGCTTCTTTGTCCTTGTGTCCACTCGTCTCTGTTCCGTCCGACTTTTGGGAGGCTGAGTTTCTGCGAGGGGTTGCTTCAACTGGTCGTAGTGAGGAGAGAGAGGGGTGAGGAGGGAGAGAGGGTGAGGGAGGTGAGGGAGAGAGGATGAGGGTGAAGGGAGTGGGGACAGGGGCCAGCAAAGCAAAAGTACACAGGGAGGCAAGAGACATCAGGTACGACTACTCCCCCCTTCCTCCCTCCCTCCCTCCCTCTCCTGCCTCCTCCACCCTCTCCCTTACGACGTGTCACCTGACCTGTTGTCGCCCGACTCAGGCCCGCGCCAGAGATCAGAGGTCAGCTGAATGACAGGTCACTACAGAAGGGGAGGGCCTATATGGACTGAAAAGATGTTTTAGGCTCCGCCCTGGCTCTGACACCTCACCGTCTCCGCCCCACGGTGACCTACTCCACTCTCACAGCACATGAGGAGCTGTCGTCAGAGCCGAGCTCAGAGGCCTCCACAGAGGAGCTCGACCAGGGACTTTCTTGAGGGGACAGTGGGGGGACGAGCTCTCTCCTAGGGATGTGGACTTGGAGTTTTCCCCCGAAAACTCAGAGTGACCTGGCGGAAACAGCCCCCACCTCAGGTAGGTGCAGAAAAGATTAGACTCTGAAGGAAACTACTGACTATAGATACTCGGGCGTGTTGTGCAGTTGTTCTAGAAGGCTACAGCGATGGTTAGAATTATAGAACTGTTTTGTTATTCGTGTGAACGTTCTAGATCTTATAAAAGTTGTTTACAGTAACAATAGTCATTGGAGCGTCTCCATGCCTTGAGAACTAGGATTTCTGTGGGAGAAGGTGTAGTGTGTCGTGCTCACTCATGGAGACCACACACAGTCAGGAACGAAATGCAACATGAGAACAGCAGAACTAAACTACACTTCCAAAGTGTGTTATGTGTGTGTGTGTGTGATGTGTGGTGGTGTGTGATGTCTTTTGCTACAGTCGGCAAAGTGGTCATTGTGTGTGTGACTCTTGTCTAGTGCGAGCTATGCCTTCCCCAACACTCCTGCTTTCCCCAGAGTTCTAAGTGGTTGAGTAAAGGAACCGCAGATCTTATTGAAACAAGATGTTCACCCGAACACACAATAGAGCAATACTTACTGACAGACACACACACACGCCCATGCACACACACACAAGACCGCTTTGCCGAGCGCCCAGCACTTTTGCTGATGACGTTTAGACTTAATTACACTCCTGTGCTTCAGGAAAATAAACACAATTTCCCGTAATGCAGCAGTGATAACAGCTAATTAACTGGATTCCCACTCAGCGGAGGTCAGATTGAGGACACTTCCCATGTGACTGGAGATTGAGAGTAGCCAACGAGTCCTCAGGTTGTCAAACATGACGGCGATGGTGTGTTGTAGTCTGGACACGGCCGTTTTGTGTGTCTGCACGTTACAAGCGTGTGCACACATCAGAACTCTGAGCACCCAACAACAGTCCTGTCGGCGCAAATAAAGGTATCCCCACTTTGCTTTGGTAACGCGCGGTGACACTTGCTTGGTAACCGGGGTGGGACACACAGGCATTTGTTTCACTGATGAGACAGTAGAGCCGTGCTGGTAAATGAACGCAGGGCGACTTAAAAATGTACGTGTGTGAGTGTGTGTGTGTGTGGGCCTGGCTGTGTGTGCACTTAGCTTGACGTGGGGCATGTGAGTGTGTGTTGAGAGTGCGTAACGTGGCATGTGCGTAGTGGTGTGAGGTGTGTGGCTGTGTGTGTGTGAGCCTGACTCCTGAGTCAGCGCAGTGTCTGGCTTGGTCAGGGGTCTCCGTCCTCCACAGTTTCAAACAGGAGGAGTGCTGCAGATGTGTCGTAACAACATTTTCCTGACCAGGTCTAAAAATACCTCCTGGAGGTGTGAATGAATTGAAAGAGGGAAATTAATCCATACTAGGCTCCTTGTTACTGAGCATTAGCATGACACAGAGTACACTTAGAGGACTGAGTAGGGACGTGGGGCTGTGCTTACACTCCGCACCCCAGGTGAAAACTCTCTGTGCTCGGTGCTGACTGGCCAGCCGTTACCGACGACGCTGAGTGGCAGCCTGCTTTACAGACGTACTTGGGAACCGAGGCAGAATGGTTCAGTTGCAACACCAGCATTGACGCCGTTGAGGACCGTTCGCGTCATGGGTGAATGTGGGTGTGTTGGTAGGGGCAGGACTGTGTGTGTGTGTGGACTTTGTGTCGTGTGTGTGTGGGGAGTTCACAGTCTGATGCATGGTCATCACACCACGGGACTGGTTTGTCATAGGTCACCATAAACCCATGACGTTGCTTCTATATCACAGTGTGTGTGTGTGTGTGTGGGTGTACTCCGTGGCCTGTGTGAGACGTAATAGTTATTCTATTAGAAATATATAAATAGAGGGGATGTGTCTTGAGAATCTAAGGGACAATAGAAAATAATCATTATTGTAATAGATAGGTAATGCTAAACAAAATCTATAGAAAAACAGAGACGAAGTAAGAGAAACAAGAAGAGACAAAGAACAACAAAAGCAAGAGAGAAAGAAAAGAACGAGAGAGCGAAAAAGAGACAGAGACGAACGACAGAGAACCATAAGACAAAAAACAAAAAAAAAAAAGAAAAAAAAAAAAAAAAAAAATAAAAAAAAAAAAGAGGAGAGTAAAAACATAGATGAGAGAAAAAAGGAGAGAGAACAAAAACGGCCGCCCCCGCCCCTCTCTCTCCCCCCCTAATATTCTCTCTCTCACTCCAGTCTCCCTCCCCCTTCCCCCCCCCTCTCTTCCTCCAGGCAGGTACTCAGGGAAACCAACACACTAAGTTCATCTCCAGCGGTCAGGTGATGAACTCAGCGGGCGAAGTCGTCGCTACGGTAGCCTAGACATCGCTAGGCAACGCCTAACGGGGGCGGGGCTAGAACAATGCGTTGGCAGCCACTGTCCAGGAGCCAAGCCAATGAGAACGTTGGCTCTTTAAGAGTATCACCTCCAAAATCCCAACAATAGGGAACTCCATTTCCTACAATTACCCACATGATGACAAATACCCAGTCAGGAAGTGACCAACGCTCCACACGAGGGCTGAGGGGAAAAGGAAAAGTGAACGAGCAGCAGCGTGACTTGACGGATTGTAAAGAAGTGCGGCCTGCAGATCACTGTTTTCAACACTTCGGGCCTGGGCTGTCCACCTAGAGTGCCCCTGAGATGAGACTTCACACTTCTCCTTCCGCACTATCATAAAACATTCTTAGGAGAAGGACTAACCTCAAAGCCCCGGATCTCCACCCTAGTGAGGGGTCAGGAGAGTTACCAGCGTACGCGTGAGGCCAGGGAAGGCTGGTTTCTACTTGTAGCTGTGATATGCGGGTCACTCGAGTCCTAGCTAGCACAACTGATTGAAAACTGCCCTTCTCCTTAACCTCAAGGAAACTCAACCTAAGCTCACTCCAAAGAATCCACAAGTAACAATGAGAGAGCCTCGCTTCAGCAAAGAAGCGCTAGTTCATTATATCAGCCTGTCAGCAAGCAGGTGGTTATTCCTAGTCGAAGCGTATTCACTAAAGATCTTAATAAATTTGCCTTTACTTTTTCAGATACGTATCCAGTCACTTGTCAATTTGTGGGTCCCGGGGGGCCAAAAAGTTTAGAAATAAAAAAGGATTTAATTCCGCATTCATTTTGTTACAGTTTTATTTTACCCTTGTGGTCCATTTGATATCTGTAGCACCCAAAATATATAGTGGTCGGGTTCTTTTGTAAGAAAATGGCCTCCCTTGGCATTTGTTGAGCAATATTTTTCTCATCCTTTTAATTGTCTCTTTGTTTGGTGTTTGTTAAAGTGTTGCTCGAGTTTCACATCTCAACGAAGACATAAATCAATTAAAATCTTGGCTGACCTTTTGAAAATAGATCCAGTAACTTGTGATACATTTTAAAAATAGTTTCTACCATGGACTTTACACAAGTTGACAAACGAATCTTTCTACAATGTGTTAAAACACACTGTAAACCCAAAATGTTTAAATATGTGTTGAAATCCAAATGTAGATAAATGAAAGGACGATTTCTCTTTTGATTGAGAACGATTTCAATGGGTTGTTAAATCATGGTTTTTGGTGTCGTGCAGCTTTTGGTATTTTGCTAAAAAGAAGTCCTCATGTGGCAGTTGGCGGGTGACTAACTTTCTGATTTTTGAAACATTCAAATTAACAATAGGCGTTATTTGTTCTTCCTTTGAGCTTAATCACCATGACAAAATGTTGATTACAGATGTGGTTACAGCTGTCCTCTCTGTCTCTACCAAAAGATAGATAGACAACTTTCATTTGAGACAAGGCATCTAGCAGTTTCTCTCTGGAGCAAACATAGAGCTAGACGTTAGCATGATGGCTAAGCTATTTCGTCCCAACAACATGAGAAGTTAGTGGTCGCCGAATTAGACTCTGCGTTGAAGGTGATGGGTGTGGGGGGTGACAGTATTTGCGATAGGTTGTGTGTGGGTGGGTGTGTCGTTGTGTGGGGTGGGTGAGAGTCAGGGAAAGGTGCAAATATGAGGACCTTTGCTGGTTTCCAGGGGGGGT
>CAEFZP010002653.1:0-22500 GCA_903064625.1 Mallotus villosus
ACACATACACACTGGAGGCAGTCACACCACACACACACACACACACACACACACACACACACACACACTGGAGGCAGTCACACACACACACACACACACACTGGAGGCAGTCACACACACACACACACACACACACACTGGAGGCAGTCACACACACACACACACACACACACACAGGAGGCAATCACACACACACACTGGAGGCAATCACACACACACACTGGAGGCAGTCACACACACATCCTCACACACACACACACACACACAACACACACTTGCCTAACGTGGTCCAGCTGATGATCTGGTTGCTGAGAGGAAGTCCCTGTTTCTGCTGCAGGCTGGAGTGTGTGAGCGTGGGAACGAACGCACACACTGCCACATGGACCATCTACACACACACACACACACACACACACACCACACACACACACACACACACACACACACACACACACACACACACACACACACACACACCACACACACACACACACACACACACAACAGTACTGGTGAGTAGAGCCACACACACACACACACACAACCACAACAACAGTACTGGTGAGTATAGCCACACACACACACACACACACACACACACACACACCACACACACACACACACACACACACACACACACACACAACAACAGTACTGGTGAGTAGAGCCACACACACACACACACACAACCACAACAACAGTACTGGTGAGTATAGCCACACACACACACACAACCACAACAACAGTACTGGTGAGTATAGCCACACACACACACACACACACACACACACACACACACACACACACACACACAACACACACACACACACACACACACAACAACAGTACTGGTGAGTAGAGCCACGCGCACACACACACACTCACACACACACACAACAACAGTACTGGTGAGTATAGCCACACACACACACACACACACACACACACACACACACACACACACACACACACACACACAACAACAGTACTGGTGAGTATAGCCACACACACACACACACACACACACACACACACACACACACACACACACACAACAACAGTACTGGTGAGTAGAGCCACACACACACACACAACAACAGTACTGGTGAGTAGAGCCACACACACACACACACACACACACACACACACACACACACACACAACAACAGTACTGGTGAGTATAGCCACACACACACACACACACACACACACACACAACAGTACTGGTGAGTAGAGCCACGCGCACACACACACACACACACACACACACACACACACACACACAACAACAGTACTGGTGAGTAGAGCCACGCGCACACACACACACTCACACACACACACAACAACAGTACTGGTGAGTATAGCCACACACACACACACACACACACACACACACACACACACACCACACACACACACACACAACAACAGTACTGGTGAGTAGAGCCACACACACACACACACAACAACAGTACTGGTGAGTAGAGCCACACACACACACACCACACACACACACACACACACACAACAACAGTACTGGTGAGTATAGCCACACACACACACACACACACACACAACAACAGTACTGGTGAGTATAGCCACACACACACACACACACACACACAACAGTACTGGTGAGTAGAGCCACGCGCACACACACACACACACACACACACACACTCCGGTTGTGCTTCTAACCTGGGAGAGGAGGAGCTGCAGGTGTCCCCGCGGCAGCGGCGTGCGTCGCCGTGACGACCACATGTAGCAGGCGGAGGTGAAGAGGGTGAGGCCGCCCGCACAGGTACTGGAGGAACATACGTTACCATGACGACACGTCACACACACACACACACACACACCCTGCTGACGTTGTCTGAGAGTGTGAGGGTTCTCACCTTTCAGTTTATATTCAGTAAGACTAGAGAACACAGGTCAATATTCATGATCAATGTCAGATCAGTATCAGGACGTGTGTGTGAGAGTGTGTGTGTGGTGTGTGTGTGTGGTGTGTGTGTGAGAGGTGTGTGTATGTGAGGATGTGTGAGGATGTGTGTGTGTGAGAGGGAGTGTGGTGGGGTGTGTGTGAGAGAGAGAGTGTGTGTGGGGGGATGTGTGTAGGTGGGTGTGTGGGTGGGTGTGTGTGTGGAGGATGTGTGTCTGTATGAGGATGTGTGAGGGTGAGTGTGTGTGTGTGTGTGAGAGAGTGAGTGTGTGTGAGGATGTGAGAGTGTGTGTGTGTGTGAGGATGTGTGAGGATGTGAGAGTGTGTGTGTGTGTGTGAGAGTGTGTGTGTGTGTGTGTGAGGATGTGTGTCTGTATGAGGATGTGTGAGTGTGTGAGTGTGAGTGTGTGTGTGTGAGAGTGAGTGTGTGTGTGTGTGAGAGTGTGTGTGTGTGTGAGAGTGAGAGTGAGTGTGTGTGAGAGTGTGTGTGTGTGTGAGGATGTCGAGGCACTCACACCACATGAACGTTGGCCTCTCTCCCCACCACAGGCATCATGGGGAAAGCAGCCAGAGCCAGACACCCCAGGACCCAGCAGATGCTGTGGAACTAACACACGAAGGGTTAACCAATCAGACACGACTAATCAATCCTGCTGTGGAACTAACACAGGAAGGGTTAACCAATCAGACACGACTAATCAATCCTGCTCCATCTCTCTGTGCTGTTATTCATTCACACACACACACACACACACACACACACACACACACACACACACACACACACACACACACACACACACACACACACACACACACACACACACACACACACACACACACACACACACTGGAGGCAGTCACAGGAAGGGTTACCCAACCAGACACGACTAATCAATCCTGCTCCATCTCTCTATGCTCGCTTACCTTGGCCTGACTGTAGAGTCCAGACAGGAAGGGCCAGAGAGAGAAGACCAGAAGCCCGAGGGTGAGCATGGCGCGATGGAAGAAACTCACCACCTGGGGGCGACAGAGACACACTCAGACGTCAGGTCCTAAGGTCTGTGGTCACTTTGATCTTGCTCACATTCATGTCAATGCCTTCACTAACCTACAGTCAATTCAAGGATATACAAAGCTTCATGATGGATACTTTTTAGAGAGAGAGAGTCAGCACTATTTAGTACCTTTGACTTAAACTGGATGCAACTGGAATCACAGCTCATACCACAGGTACACTCTTGCACTTTTGAGGTTCATGTTGTTTAATTGTAACTTGTTTAACTTCATGCTCTTATGATTCTTCCCTTTGGCACTTATTTTTGTTTTTTCACAATGTATGCTTCATGTTTGACTACCTGCAATGTTGGGGATATCTCGTTGTTATGATCAGTGACCTATGCACTTTTGTAAAGCTCTCTCTTGGAAGTCGCTTTGGATAAAAGCGTCTGCTAAATGAATAAATGTAATGTAAATGTGATATTGATTGATGATACCTACCAACAGCTCGATTCCGAATGTGACCAGCACCAAATAACCCAGACATTTCCAGAGAGGAAGAGAAGGAGCGGAGCGGAGCAGGTCCACTAAGGTCCCACACCTGAAACACAAACACACACCTCGTCATTACGGGAATACTAAAAAGTCAGGTTTTTCTATTTAGATGCTGATTAAAATATCAATATCAATAACAAATAAAGCAATGTAGCTTGTGTGGATGTGTGTGTGTGTGTGTGTGGTGTGGTGGATGTGGTGTGTGTGTGGTGTGTTGGATGTGTGTGTGTGGTGTGTGTATGGTGTGTGTGGTGGATGTGTGTGGTTGGATTGTGTGTGTGTGGTGTGTTGGATGTGTGTGTATGGTGTGTGTGTGTGGTGTGTGGTGTGTGGTGTGTGGTGTGTGTGTGTGTGGGTGTGTGGTGTGTGTGTGTGTGGGTGTGTTGGATGTGTGTGTATGGTGTGTATGTGTGGTGTGTGTGTGGTGTGTGTGTGTGTGTGTGTGTGTGTGTGGTGTGTGGGTGTGTGTGTGTGGTGTGTGTGTGTGTATGTGTGTGGTGTGTGGTGTGTGTGTGTGTGTGTGTGTGTGTGTGTGTGGTGTGTGTGTGTGTGTGTGTGTGTGGTGTGTGTGTGTGGTGGTGTGTGTGGTGTGTGTGTGGTGTGTGTGGTGTGTGTGGTGTGTGTGTGTGTGTGTGTGTGGTGTGTGTGTGTGTGTGGTGTGGTGTGTGGTGTGTGTGTGTGGTGTGTGTGTGTGTGTGTGGTGTGTATGGTGTGTGTGTGTGTGTGTGGTGTGGTGTGTGTGGTGTGTGTGTGGTGTGTGTGTGTGTGTGTGTGGTGTGTGTGGTGTGTGTGTGTGTGTGGTGTGTGTGTGTGTGGTGTGTGGTGTGTGTGGTGTGTGTGTGTGGTGGTGTGTGTGTGTGGTGTGTGTGGTGTGTGTGTGTGTGTGTGTGTGTGTGTGTGTGTGTGGTGTGTGTGTGGTGTGTGTGTGTGTGGTGTGTGTGTGGTGTGTGGTGTGTGTGTGTGGTGTGTGGTTGGGTGTGTGGTGTGTGGTGTGTGTGTGGTGTGTGGTGTGTGGTGTGTGTGTGTGTGTGTGGGTGTGTGTGTGTGTGGTGTGGTTGGATGTGTGTGTGTCTGTATGGTGTGGTGTGTGTGTGTGTGTGGTGTGGTGTGTTGGATGTGTGTGTGTATGTATGGTGTGGTGTGTGTGTGTGTGGTGTGTGTGTGTGTGTGTGGACCTACTCTCTGAGGACAGAGTAGCACACAGGTACAGGCAGGAGGCAGTAGATGTAGTAGGTGAGAGGGTGTGGTGTGTGTGTGTGGTGTGTGGTGTGTGTGTGTGTGTGTGTGTGGTGTGTGTGTGTGTGTGTGTGTGTGTGTGTTGACCCACTCTCTGAGGACAGAGTAGCACACAGGGACAGGCAGGAGGCAGTAGATGTAGTATGTGTGTGTGTGTGTGTGTGTGTGTGTGTGTGTGTGTGTGTGTGTGTGTGGTGTGTGTGTGTGTGTGTGTGTGGTGTGTGTGTGTGTGTGTGTGTGTACCCACTCTCTGAGGACAGAGTAGCACACAGGTACAGGCAGGAGGCAGTAGATGTAGTATGTGAGAGGACTCCTCTGGAGCAGGAGGAAGGTCCCTATGATCAGGGTGACACACACACACACCCAGACCAGGGCACGGCCAGACTCCTGAAACACACACACACACACGCACACACACACACATTCATTAATTAGTGATACTTGCAAACATTGTTTTTTAAAGAAATCTGTTACATATTTTCAACCTTTTGAAACCTTTCAACATTTCCCCAAAAAATCGGGGAAAACATTTAATAGATTTTTTTGGGGGAAAATATTTTTGAAAAGTTAGTTGCAAGCCCTGCACACACACACACACACACACACACACACACACACACACACACAGTGCATGTGTGTGTGTTGGTTGGATTCCTGACCTGGTTTGGGTGAGTGGGTGGTCTCCTGAGACTGGCGTGGGTCTTTAGAATCAGAAGAACTACATATGAGGTCCAGCCAACAAATCCCAGCACCACACTGCAACCCAGGAAGAACCTGTCATAGGTGTGATAGTACACCAGCCCCTCCAAAGCAATGGAGATTAGAGACCTGCACAGAGAGATCTGGAGAGAGAGAGAGTGTGAGAGAGAGTGTGAGAGAGAGAGAGTGTGAGAGAGAGAGAGAGTGTGAGAGAGAGAGAGTGTGAGAGAGAGAGAGAGTGTGGAGAGAGAGAGAGAGTGTGAGAGAGAGAGAGAGAGTGTGAGAGAGAGTGTGAGAGTGTGAGAGAGAGTGTGAGAGAGAGTGTGAGAGTGTGAGAGAGAGAGTGTGAGTGAGAGTGAGAGTGAGAGAGAGAGAGAGATATAGAGTGAGAGAGAGAGAGAGAGAGAGAAACAAAAACAGAAAGTTCTCATGAACTGTCCCCCCAGAGACGACCAGTATATGATCTACTAGGACGTAGATCTTCTAAGCTAGACCAAGGCTGCAGATCTAGGATGTAGATCTAGGATGTAGATCTAGTGTATGGTTGTGTGGTGATGTCTGGGCAGGGCAGTGGAGGTTAGTGGAGCGCGTCCGACTCACTGCCTCCTCAAACTTCTCCAGCTGGATCAGAACACGGGCCTGGCCAATCAGCTCGGCCTGTCTGGATTCAGTCAGCAACCTGCCGTAGGAAACACAGGTAAGAAACCACCGTAGTTAAGGGTTTAAAACACAGGTAAGGTAAAACCCTGGCCTCACAAGTCTAGTTTTACTCACTGGTACGGCGTAAAGAGGAAGGGGAGAGTGGTGTTCTTTTTCTGAGTCATCTTCACCTGGAGAGAGGAGCATATGGAAGCATTATGATAACAAGCATGGATGAATGCTTCTACATGAATAGGTGACCTTCCAGAACCTTCTGATGGAATAACACTGTAACGTATTGTGTGTGTGTGTGTGGTGGATGTGTGGTGTGTGTGGTGTGTTGGATGTGTGTGTGTGTGTGTGTGTGTGTGTGTGTGTGTGTGTGGTGTGTTGGATGTGTGTGTGTGTGTGGTGTTGCAGATGGAGAAAGGAACGTGAACTCCACCTTGAACTGCTCCAGGATCTGGATGGAGTTGGCGTACATGCTCTCTGCCTTGAAGTGGTCGCTGTTGTTAAGGTAGAGGAGAGGCAGTTGTCCCTGAGAGGAAACACAGCACGCATCACATTCCAGCGCTGGTGAAGTAACAATCTTACAGTCAGGTTTAGTTCCACAAGTGCTTCTCTTGACAGTTTACTGACAGTCTGAATCTAAACCCGTCACAAATAAGTCATTATCCTGTATGAGCAACTATTCCTAGTGCTGTGTTCACACCGAACGCAAAGCACATGTTTTGCAACAGACTGACTATGACAGAATGCTGAGGTTTAAGTACGTTTTCTGAGACGCATTCTCACCACTGAGTTGAGAGGGATGGGGACTCCAATGAGAGATGCCATCAGGGGAGCGATATCCGCCTGTACACACACACACACACACAGACACACAGACACAGACACACACACACACACACAAGACGCAAACACACACACACACACACACAAGACACACAAACACACAAACGGACAGAGCTTACTTGTCATTCTCAGATATACTGAGGTCTAGAGATGTCAGCACGGCTGTTACATCATCACTAAGTGCCAGTCTGAGAGGCAGTGACGTCATCAGAGAGCGCCAGAGTAAGGGGGAACAGAGCAGCGTCTCACCTGATTGACATCAACCCTGCGAAGGCCCTCCAGTTTCCACTCTGACCCAGACCAAAGACAAAGACAGGTTAATAACATTTGATCTATTTAACACTTTTATCCAAAGCGACATTCAACTCTGCCAGCCACTCTGTGAGATACTGTACCTCGCAAGCATCCATCTGTGTAGCTACTCTCTGTAAGAAACTGTACCTTGCCAGCATCCATCTGTGTAGCCACTCTGTGAGATACTGTACCTCGCAAGCATCCATCTGTGTAGCTACTCTCTGTAAGAAACTGTACCTCGCAAGCATCCATCTGTGTAGCTACTCTCTGTAAGAAACTGTACCTCGCAAGCATCCATCTGTGTAGCTACTCTCTGTGAGATACTGTACCTCGCAAGCATCCATCTGTGTAGCTACTCTCTGTTAGACACTGTACCTCGCAAGCATCCATCTGTGTAGCCACTCTGTGAGATACTGTACCTCGCAGCATCCATCTGTGTAGCTACTCTCTGTGAGATACTGTACCTCGCAAGCATCCATCTGTGTAGCCACTCTGTGAGATACTGTACCTCGCAAGCATCCATCTGTGTAGATACTCTGTGAAACGTACCTTGCAGGTATCCGTCTGTGTAGCTACTCTCTAAAACGTACCTTGCAGGTATCCGTCTGTGTACTGCTGGGGGTCAGTGACTCTCTGGGCAGAGTTAAGCCCCGCCCCCCACGCCACCAGTGGGGTCAGAGTCTCCGAGGGGTGTCCTGCACCGTGGGAGCCTGGTAAAGCACACACACACACACACACACAGTTCACACACACACACACACAGTTCACACACACACCCCAGTTAGTCAAGCCATGATCAGAGCTGAACACTGTGCATGTACACACACACACACCAACACACAGTTCACACACACAGTTCACACACACACCCCAGTTAGTCAAGCCATGATCAGAGCTGAACACTGTGCATGTACACACACACACACACACACCAACACACAGTTCACACACACAGTTCACACACACACCCCAGTTAGTCAAGCCATGATCAGAGCTGAACACTGTGCATGTACACACACACACCAACACACCCCAGTTAGTCATGCCATGATCAGAAGTGAACACGTAGGCCGTTCTTCCGTCGTTATTAAAGAACTCGTCAAACAGGGTCACCAGTTCCGCCACGCCAGCATCCACAAGTGCTATGTTCTCCAGATATTCCCTGGAGACAAATGTTAAAAAAGATAAACAAACAACCTATGAGAAATCTACACGCGAGCTGTAATATTTATGTCGCAATGTACTCGTGAGCTCTGAGGTTTCTGTGGTGATCGGGGGTCAGATGGCTGAGCGGTGAGGGAGTCGGGCTATAAATCAGAAGGTTGTTGGTTCGATTCCCCGACCGTGCCACATGACGTTGTGTCCTTGGGCAAGGCACTTCACCCTACTTGCCTCGGGGGAATGTCCCTGTGCTTACTGTAAGTCGCTCTGGATAAGAGAGTCTGCTAAATTACTAAATGTAACATGTGATCGACACACAAGCTGTAATATTCCTGTGGGTGTCTACAGGGTTTCCCTCACTTGGACATGGGTCTGTGTGCGTGCCCGTTGGTGTCGATGCCCAGCAGGTGCAGGAAGAACACGTTCTGCTCTTCCTGGAGCAGGGTCTTCAGGGTGCTGTTTCTCCTGGCAGACTGGAAGAAGGCCTGGACACCAGAGAGATGGTTCGCTTGGTGAGTTCACGTTATCAGTTCTGATCTGTGGGCTTTTGTGAAGCCCAATAAGATTTGATTTGGTGAGGGAGAGACTGGGAGACTGACAGGGAGAGACTGGGAGACTGACTGGGGAGACTGACAGGGAGAGACTGGGAGAGACTGTGAGACTGACAGAGAGAGACTGGGAGACTGACTGGGAGACTGACTGGGAGAGACTGACAGAGAGAGACTGACAGGGAGAGACTGGGAGACTGACAGAGAGAGACTGGGA
Source organism: Mallotus villosus (assembly GCA_903064625.1). Taxonomy (NCBI): domain Eukaryota; kingdom Metazoa; phylum Chordata; class Actinopteri; order Osmeriformes; family Salangidae; genus Mallotus; species Mallotus villosus. Next base: position 9,146 of record CAEFZP010002653.1, read on the forward strand.
GACTGACAGAGGGAGACTGGGAGAGACTGGGAGACTGACAGAGAGAGAGAACGTCACTTCATTACTCCACTCTAAACCATCACACTCAATAGCTACTGAACAATACACACACATAACAGTCCTTGTATGAAGGCTCTGCAGACAGTGATGTCATATGTACCTTGACTTGGTCGAACACCCAGGTGTCTAACCTAGAGGCGTCCGTGGAGGCAAAGTCCTCATTCTCCGCTGGGTACGTGTGAGTGTACACGTGCTCCCCACTGGCACCTGCAGGGGGCAGAGCGTTACACACACCACACCTTACCTGGGACTTAGTTACGCGTGTGTGTGTGTGTGTGTGTGTGTGTGTGTGTGTGTGTGTGTGTACCTTTAGCAAACATAGGAAGGATGTCTGGACTGCCCCAGCTCCAGGTGTGTCTGCTCTCGTTGAACACAGAGTCAAACTCAACTGGGTTCTCCTTCCAGCCTGAACATAAAAACACACACACACACATTAATATATATACAGGATTAACCTCACCCATACATGTGTACCCTCACACACACACACACACACACACACACACTGACCTTTAGCCACAGCGCTAACATCTTCGTAGAATCCAGCGATCATGGCCACGTGTCCAGGCCGAGACTCTGTGGGCACACGGGTGTGTGACACACCCCAACTGCCACTCCGCTCCACCACACTCCTGAACACACACCGTACGAGTTACACCGTACGAGTTACAGAGTCACAGTCAGCAATCGCACAAAACTCAGTCAGCAGTGACAGAACACTAACTGCTAACAAACACCACTTCACACACACACAATGTCTCCTTCCACATTTCTTCCACATACACACAAGGTTCCTTCCACATACACACACACACACACACACACAATGTTTCTTCCACATACACACAAGGTTCCTTCCACACACACACACACACACACACAGCTGACCTTAAGTAAGGTGCTCTGGATGATCCGTTGTCGAGGGGTAAGTAGAGGCTGTCAGCCCTGAGGCCATCTGCCACCACTAGGACCAGACGTGAGGCTGGGGGGGGCAGGGGCACGGACTGGGGGGTCATCCCGTGGACCAGGGGGGACGTGAAGTAAATGTCAAAGATGGAGATGAAGAAGACTATGTGGACCAGGAGCCCCACCAGGAAAAAGGTGATCACCTTCATGGTGGCAAAGGATGCCGTACCAGTGCTGGGGGTGGGAGAGAGGGAGGAAAGGAGGGATCGTAACTACAGATAGATAGATAGATAGATAGATAAATACTTTATTTATCCCGTGAGGGAAATTCAGGTGTCCAACATACAGCTAGCCACAGACAACACGACACAACACAAACAAGGAGCCTCGAGATGATCGAGATGATCATGGACCGCAGTTTCTCACAGTGTTTCAGTTGATGGTGCCAAGGAACTGTATTGTAGGCTTCTGCACAATTCTCGTTGTAAGAGACATATCGTCCGACATTCTATTGTCTTTGTTTTTCAGATTTTAGAAGGTGCTGTAGCAGGATCGTGCATATACATGTGAATATGGACAAGTATATCATATTGTTTGGCTCTACAGAGAATCATTAAGCAGACAGTACAAAGCCACATAGATGCTGAAGAGAGACATACATAGAAATGATCTTATTCTTACCTCTCTCCGTCTCCGTGATTTAAATACAACCATACAAGCAGCTGGCGGTTCGGTTGTTTGTTATCGAGAATGAATGAGACCAGTCTCAGGTCATTCAGCACACATGCTGAAGTTAGTTAACTAAGCAACTCCACATATTTTTCCCAGGCAACTATAAAAGACGCACTTACACAACTGTGTGAAATAAGGACACTAACAGTACTAATCTACGAGGCTCACGCAATGTGCTTTTACAAAATCAGTCTGTCTTTAAGCAGCTTAAGACCATTGAAGAAATCTGTCTCTTCAGTTCCACTTCCTTGTTGTTAGTTTGACGTCAAAACTTTACGCTCAAGGAATTGTGGGTATTGTAGTTCAATGTAGAGACTACTTTATTTGACGATCAACATGCATCTGCAAATTATATTGGTTTATTATGAGTTTGCTACCTATTGATCGTTTTTCAAGCAAAATATGGTGTATCGTATCACTGGGAGAATTCATAAAATTACTTTAATCTCTTTGCCGTTGAGTTGTGCTCTCTCCTGTAGTAGGACTAGTGTTAGCTGTCAAAATCTGCCCTGCCCTGTTTTAGTCCCAGTTTCCGTTTTATCCAATCAAATCCAATAAAAGATACAAGGAAGGCGGGCTTTGGAATGCCATTCCACTCACAGCCAATCACAGCCCTCCTAACCCCCCTGTCATAGCTCGGTCAGCTAGCAGCTACCTTGCTAGCCATCCGTCCAGGAAGACGGGTCCAATTATTAGCTAGCTAGCTAGGTTGGTTGCTATAAAATCTATACTGTGCAAAAAATGGCGACGGGTAGCGTCAACCCGTTTAATCTTAGCGATTCAGAGGATGAGGCTGAGCGGAGATCGGATGAGGTGGCTGGCAATGAACCCAGTCCGAGCGATGGAGCCCCTGGACCGCCGTCTACCAACCCCTTTTCCCCGCAAGCAGACGCGGAACCCCCGGCACTACTGCTGTCTAGCAATCGAACCAGTCCTAGCGTCGAAGGTGTCTCGGTAACGGCCGCAGTTGCCGCTATGGCAGGCAGCACGGAAACTCGGGTATCGGTTGATGTCATTGCGGCTCAATTATTGCGGGATCAGTATATCATCACGGCCCTGGAATTTCATACTGAACTGCTGGAGGCGGGCAGAGAGCTTCCGAGGTTGAGGGACTATTTCTCGAACCCGGGTAACTTCGAGAGGCAGAGCGGAACTCCGCCAGCTTGCAAGGACCAGGTACTTGGCCCTGGTGGCCCTCTGAGTAAGTAGCTTGTCGGTGCTAACTACAACCACAATCTAGCTGTATTACGATCTATAGTCGGCCAATGCACTCGCTAGCAAAATAGCCAGTGACCTTGCTTAAGTGTTGACTGGTAATTACTATATATATAAAAGCTACAACAATGTTTTCTGACAGCACATCTTGGTGAAAACAATATTGCGCCTTTAGGACACACAGCTAACGCCGCACCTGTCAGCGGTCCAATAACGCACCGCATAAACTGCTTGTCAAAATATGTAGATCTAGCTAGTAGCTCCCTAGTTAGTTCCCCGATTACCGAATATCTACATTGTTAAGGGGGGGACGGCCTAACTGAATTATTCATCCTAATCATCAGTTAACCTGATGCACAGTTCGAAACAGGTGGTTCTAGGGTTCAACAGGAGCTGTATGACATTTTAATCACACACGCATATAACAGCTATTGGGAAAGGCGTTGGTGCCTATAGTATCCCACTACCCAGCCGCTGTCCAAGTCATCATGGCTAATTGCTAGGGTGGCTGGCGGTTGCCATGGCACTGGAAGACATCTAGGGCAGCTGAGGGCGTGGGGGCGGGAGCTTGGCCGCGTGCGTGCGTGGGGAGGGGGGGGGGCTTAGTACAGTTGGGCAGATATTGTCCACCTGTAGGAAGGCTATTTAACAGGGCCCGTAGACTCTAAGCTAATGGCTGCTTCGCTCATCCTGCTTGAAAGAGCGAATAAGGGTTTTCTGTCGTAAACGAGTGCAACTGTAGTTTAGCGGGGAGGGAGATGTGTCGACAGGGGGGGAGGGTGATATTAAATGACGTCAGATGGTCCCCTATTGTTTTGACCTTTTTATAACAGGAAAAGGGGACGGGGACAACGAGGCAAGGATTTGCCTTGCCCCTGGAGACAGTTGCCAGGGAACCGTATACCACTTTAGGTTGCTCCTCCACGGGGAGTCAGGCGTTAGGGTTTCCATCGAACACTTAGCCAAAAGTTAAAAGAAACAGGTCGATCTAATGTAACTGATTTGTTTAATCTTCTCCCACTTGCATAAGAAAGGTACATCCATATCTTTCCGGATGTTGTAGAGAACGTTAAATGACGGTTTAATGTATCGTCATGTAATATATAAACAACTAGCCCCAGTGGCCTAGATAAAGCTTCGATGCTTAGCCTAGCTAGCATTAGCATACTCCGTTGCCACAAAGCGGATAGAGTCAATAGAATCAAGATGGAGTGAAGTGGCAGAGGGAGAAAGCCGCCAAATGTGCAGCTGGTGTTGTTGTGTGTCTATAGTCTCTGTTTGCTGTCTGACTGTAGATTGACAGACTCAATGTGTGTAAAACAAGAATAATGTTGGGCAAACTCACTCCCCAGTATGACAACCGCCCACCAGTGTCATCGAATAGCTGTTCATGCTTTATAACACACATACAGAAGCCCATTATTGTATTGAGGTTTTTTAGTGTTTACCTTATGATACTGACTGATATTCTTAGTGAGGTAAAAAGTTATTTGGCTAATCTCAGCCTGCTATTAGAGTCAGATGATTTGGACACAGAGAATGTGAGTTACACTCTGACTTGATGAGAAAGATCATCCTAAATTGTATGCTCTCTCTCTCTCTCTCTTTTTTCTCTCTCTCTCTCTCTCTCTCTCGCTCCTCTCCCTCTCTCTCTCAGTCTGTCTTTCATTCATTCTCTCTCACACTCTCTCACACTCTCTCACTCGTCGTCTTTCATTCTCTCTCTCTCTCTCTCCTCTGCTCTCTCTCTCTCTGCTTTCATGCGGTCTTTCAGTCATTCGCTCTCACACACACTCTCTCTGTCTCGTCTCTCTCTCTCGTCGCTGCTCTCCCTCATTCGTCGGGCTTTCATTCTGCTCTCTCACACTCTCTCACACACTCTCTCACTCTCTCTTTCATTCTCTCTCTCTCTTTCATTCTGTCTATCTCTTTCATTCTCTCTCTCTCTCTCTCTCTCTCTCTCTCTCTCTTTCATTCTGTCTTTCATTCATTCTCTCTCACACACACTCTCTCTTCTCTCTCTCTCTCTCTCTCTCTTTCATTCTGTCTTTCATTCATTCTCTCTCACACTCTCTCACAACACTCTCTCACTCTCTCTTTCATTCTGTCTCTCTCTCTCTCTCTCTCTCTCTCTCTCTCTCTCTCTCTCTCTCTCTCTCTCTCTCTCTCTCTCTCTCTCTCTCTATCTCTCTCTCTCTCTCTGTCAGTCACTCGTTTGTCAATCTCAGATTCCTGGCATTCTGTCGTGCCTGTGTGACCTGTGTGTCCAGAGCACAACAGGCCTGTGATGTTGAGCTGCGTTTAATTAGCTCAAATGCAGAGTGAGGCATCATTCTAGGGGTGCGTGAGCTTGTGCCCAGCCAGCAGAAAGGTAACACAGAGGGTGTTTCTGGACTGACCAATCACAGGCCGGTGTTTCGGGATTGACGAATCACAGGCCGAGATAAGAGGCTGTATCGACTAGCCAGTTATCAAGCTGTCCAGTGTTTGCGAGTAGGACATGAGCCAATTCTCACTATATGCTCACATCTCTTTTAGTGATTTAATTTGACTAAACCCTACAATTGTCATCTTCTTATAATTTATTTGTCTTTTTATGGGAATTCTACTAATGTGACTGAGTGTATTAATAAAATATATTATTATAATAATATTATTATAAATAAAAAAGGCAATTGTGTGGACTGGGGGAAGCCAGCCCTAAACAGGACTTCCCCTGAATGTTGTGTTTCCATTGTGGGCTGATGAGGTGATGATGTTACGAGACAAGATTATGTCATCGTGCAAGCTGAATGGTTGTTGGTGAACGGGAAGGGCCTGTTCTTATAGGGGTGTTAACTGGAGGTCAATGGGAAGTAGGGATGGGTATTGATAGGATTTTAACGATTCCGGTTCCTTATCAATTTCTGCTTATCGATTCGATTCCTTATCGATTCTCTTATCGATTCTTATTGGGCAGGGGGGGGAAGAGCACAAACAGGTTTATTTACATTAATTTTCTTTTATATCATTTTCTATAATGCTGTAGTGCACACCATCTACAGTATTAAGTATACATTTTTTTTTACATGACCTTAAACATTTATATTACTCTTGAACTACAAATAAAACTGACATTCTTCTGTAGAAGATAAAATAAAACAATTCAGTTTTCACGTGACGTCACGTTCCAATGGACACGCCCCCCCTGGAGGGCAAAAAATACTTTCCGTTGCCCGCCACCCATTATAAAGTCATACATTTACGTTGAGTCTGCTGCTTTTGTTTAGGCATAATGCCGGATAGTTGTTGAGCTATCCGATGCACTAATTGCAGAGGAGACAAGCCTGGACTGTGTTTCCGTCCGATAAAGAAAATATAGAGGGTTAGCAGATTGTGGATTTGTGCCATTAAACGTAACGCTACCTCTGTCTCCGGGGAGGGCATACAATGGCAGCCGTCCAAATATACACGTATTTGCAGCGAACACGTAATCAAAGCTAAGCACAAGTAAAGTTAAACACAGGTATATTAATTATCGTATTTTTAGCCATAAAACACATATTTATGTAATCGGTTTGACTAGTTTGTTGTGTATCGAGGCGACCCACTGCAGTGGTCGTAGCGACTTAAAGTTAGCTTGTTAGCTAAATAGTTGGGTTGTTGTGTTAGACGCCGACACTTGCACTTTGTGTCCATATATTTCCTTTTCTTTAGCTGAGAGGTGATCAAAATAAACGTGGGAAGGTAAATTTGTCGGCTTTTGCTGCGTCTCAACGGTTGTGAGCCGCTATCGCCAGCATCTTTTCCCCTCCAGCTAATCGTGCATGTCAGAGCCTCATAATTAACGCTAGGCAACACCGTTTCGATAAAACATTTCTCGAAACTGGACTTTTAATCAAAACGTGAAGTGGTCAATAACGGGACACGAATGCCGGAGCAAAAATGTATGCTTCAAACGACCGGACAGAAGATAACTTGATTGACTACGCAAAATAAAGGCAAATTGCTTCACACAGTGGTTGTGATCACTTTTGAGGAGTTTAACTATACCTTGGCTAAATGAAGCGCTAACGTTAGCTGCACTGCTGCATGTAGCATCGAACACATGACATTTCTATAAATGTAATCCATGCTGTTTGTTCAAATGTTTAATCAGATTAGTTGTATTTCCTCTCGTCGAGGAAATAGACTTTGAACACATGTTACAAGTGGCGTTGTCATTTTGTCGTCGTGTGAAATACAACCAGGCTTTGGAGCGCTTCTGCCTAGTTGTTTGCTGCAGTCGGAAACGATCAACGTTCGCGCATGCGCAAAGGCACAGAGAATCGTTAGCAGAATCGTTAAGGAATTTGGCTAACGATTCCAAGGAATCGATTCACTGGGAACCGGTTCTAAATAAGAACCGGTTCTCGATACCCATCCCTAATGGGAAGGCACACACATTATTACATCACAGGCAACATGTGCTTTCATAGTCCTTCCACGCAAGATATTTCACATGTCACACACACACACACACACACACAAAGGTCAGTCATAGGACCAATTGTGATTGGCCATGAGATCAGTCCTGATCATGAGACTCTGACTCATTTCTGTGGCATTCCCCAAGGCCAAGGGGGTAGGCCTCAACATTCAATTAGCCCAGCTAACATGACAACAACTACCCACTCCCCTTAGTCTCAGTAGCTAGGCTAGGTGTTAGCCAGCTAGGCTAGGTGTTAGCCCAGCTAACATGACAACAACTACCCACTCCCCTTACTCTCAGTAGCTAGGCTAGGTGTTAGCCAGCTAGGCTAGGTGTTAGCCAGCTAGGCTAGGTGTTAGCCAGCTAGCGCGGAGAGGCACTACTGTTTGCTTACATAACGGCAAAAGCCTGACTTCTCTTTGGTTGGACTTGAAAAACTTGATGTATGGTAAATTAGGGGCAGCTAGCGAACAGAATGAGTTAGTAGGCTACGCGTGACTGGCTGGTGTAGGGGAGAGCACGAGGCTGAAAAGGCTGTCAAACTAGGCTAAGTTGGATGGATGTGTGAAATGTTTATTTTATTATTTATCCAAAGACACAAAGCATATAGCAAGTACACTTAAAAAAGTGCACAATTCTCACAGTGTATGTGGTTGGAGTTAAGGGCTAGAACTGGTATATTCCCAGTATCTCACTGACCTACTGTCAGTAAAACCTCACAGGTTTGACGTAGATGAAGAGGAGCTACAATGGAAAGGAACCTGTTTGGTGTACAAGATTAGATCACTGCTGAAAGCCTATATTCCACGGTCGAGTGACTAAAGCTCTCTTTCTGATTGTTACTAACGCTCCATTTCAAGATTTCTATTGTGGCGTGCCAGCCAGGAGAGGGTGATTTCTATTGTGGCGTGCCAGCCAGGAGAGGGTGATTTCTATTGTGGCGTGCCAGCCAGGAGAGGGTGATTTCTATTGTGGCGTGCCAGCCAGGAGACTGTGTAACCCAGATGTGTTCCTCCCTCAGACCGCGCAGGCAGCATCAGCACGCTGGACTCTCTGGACTTCGCCCGCTACTCGGATGATGGGAACCGGGAGTCGGATGAGCGTGTGGCCGGTAAGACAAGAGCAACTGTACGGGCGGAGAGGCAGTGAGGCGGAGAGGCAGTGAGGCCTGATGGAGGCAAGGCAGGATGGAGAGGCAATAAGCTAGCACAGTGGTTCCCAAACCCAGTCCTCAGGGACCCCCTGTCCTGCATGTTTTAGATGTTTCCCTGCTCCAACACACCTGATTCAAATGAATGGGTCGTTATCCAGCTCTGCAGAAGCCTGCTTATGACCATTTATTTGAATCAGGTGTGTTGGAGCAGGGACACATCTAAAAGAGGCAGGACAGGGGGTCCCTGAGGGCCAGGGTTGGGAACCACTGTGCTAGCACATCAAAACGTTGTTTTCCTACCTGAAGGGTCTACCTGGATCCATGTAATCTACAGTGGTTCAGTCACACTGTGCTAAATAAAGATGCCAAACTCTATTCTCAAAGCACACACTGCCACTGAATGAATTAGAATTCAGTCTCTCACTGACTTGGTGGGAAGAGAGTCTATCGTGGCTGAATAAATTATCACTTAAAACATCAGAGATAGAAGAAGGCCTCACTGGTAACCGAAGAGTAACTAATTCGGTCTTGAAGGTTCAAGTAATGATTCACCAGTTATCCTGCCAAGGTACCACTGCACACAGAAATCCTCTTCTTGTTTTCTCGTCTATCCTCTGGGTGCAGTTTTATGTGTCTAGGGATAACAGTGCTTGCATATGTGCTTGTGAAGTAATCTGTTCATGTTTTTCATCTTTATTTCATTACCTGATTGCTAAACTAAAATCCTCTGCTTTTCGGGCCTGTTAGATTTAGTTTTGTGAGGTGAACTGAAACAGATTGATGCTTAACTCCTGTGTCAGTGTTAGCCCAGCCCTGACTGCATGGATGATGACGTTGATCAGACACAGTAGCAGGGCTGTAGTCCAGCCAGGAGAACAGCAGGAACATGCAGCAGAGAGACTGAAAACACACAGCCTTCACTTCCTTATAACCTGCCTCCTACCCACTAGAATTTGGCATCTCCTGCCCAACCCCTCCCTCCCCCATCCCCTCCAAACCCTCTCTGCCCTCCATCTCCTCCCTTCCCTCCTCCACCCCTACCTGCCCTCCTTCCCCCTCCCTCCTCCACCCCCTCCCTGCCCTCCACCCCTCCCTGCCCCCTTGCCAACATATCTGCCCCAGCTGTCTGACTTGTGAGGTTTTCTGGCTTTTTCCAACGTTGATCAAACCCCTGAGGACAGTACTGGACAAGCTTCATTCATCCAGGCTAGCGGCATCTCTCCTTCTCCTCTTCTTTTGTTTTTCTCCTTCTCATCCTTCTCTTCTTCAGCTGTCTCCATGTTGTCCTGCTTGCATCCTGTGCACTGTTGATCCGTAGCTCAACACAGAGCCACGGGAAAGGCTACAATCGTTCTCTTACATCGTGACAAAAATAAGAATAAACGGACGAAATCTCCCCCCACCTCTTTGGTGTGAAGAGAATTTCTCTCAGGCGCTGAGAAGGGCTACTAGGAGGCTAGGGGTCCTCGGTGCACAGACATGCAACACGTTTCATCTCCGCTCCCCATCACCTCCCTAGCTCCTGGTGCTTTGGTTTTTCTTGCTGGTCCTGTTGAAGCACATGCCAGAGGTCCTCTGCTTCAGGCCAGACCGCCTGTGACCCACGCCTGTTTCACACTGTCGCAGCTCAGTCCCTTACGAGTGCCTTTGACTCTTGGGTGCGTCTGTACATTTTCTGAATGGCCCCGAGCTCTTTTTACCACTCAGAAAGCTAGAATTTCCGGGTTTGTATGAATGCCTGCTTGTGACCAATGAGAACGCAGATGCTTCCCCCCCCGGTGGTACAAACAAGCCCATCAGGCCACGCCCCACCCTGATCAGACAGGTGTGGAACAGTCCGCAGCAGTGTGAACCAGGTGCGTCCAGGGCTGTACCTCTGGTTCAGGGCTGTACCTCTGGTTCAGGGCTGTACCTCTGGTTCAGGGCTGTACCTCTGGTCTAGGGCTGTACCTCTGGTTCAGGGCTGTACCTCTGGTTCAGGGCTGTACCTCTGGTTCAGGGCTGTACCTCTGGTTCAGGGCTGTACCTCTGGTCTAGGGCTGTACCTTTGGTCTAGGGCTGTACTCTGTCTAGGGCTGTACCTCTGGTCCAGGGCTGTACCTCTGGCCTAGGGCTGTACCTCTGGTTCAGGGCTGTACCTCTGGTTCAGGGCTGTACCTCTGGTCTAGGGCTGTACCTCTGGTTCAGGGCTGTACCTCTGGTCTAGGGCTGTACCTCTGGTCTAGGGCTGATTGTACCTCTGGTCTAGGGCTGTACCTCTGGTTCAGGGCTGTACCTCTGGTTCAGGGCTGTACCTCTGGTTCAGGGCTGTACCTCTGGTTCAGGGCTGTACCTCTGGTTCAGGGCTGTACCTCTGGTTCAGGGCTGTACCTCTGGTTCAGGGCTGTACCTCTGGTTCAGGGCTGTACCTCTGGTTCAGGGCTGTACCTCTGGTTCAGGGCTTGGTCTGTACCTCTGGTCTAGGGCTGTACCTCTGGTCTAGGGCTGTACCTCTGGTTCAGGGCTGTACCTCTGGTTCAGGGCTGTACCTCTGGTTCAGGGCTACCTCTGGTCAGGGCTGTACCTCTGGTCTAGGGCTGTACCTCTGGTTCAGGGCTGTACCTCTGGTTCAGGGCTGTACCTCTGGTTCAGGGCTGTACCTCTGGTCTAGGGCTTCTCTGTACCTCTGGTTCAGGGCTGTACCTCTGGTTCAGGGCTGTACCTCTGGTTCAGGGCTGTACCTCTGGTTCAGGGCTGTACCTCTGGTCTAGGGCTGTACCTTTGGTCTAGGGCTGTACCTCTGGTCTAGGGCTGTACCTCTGGTCAGGGCTGTACCTCTGGTCTAGGGCTGTACCTCTGGTTCAGGGCTGTACCTCTGGTTCAGGGCTGTACCTCTGGTCGAGGGAACTCTCATCTTCTCTGACTGTCACACACAGTCCTCACGATAAAGCAGCAGGTTTTTTCGTGAAAGTGAAAGCCACAAATAGGTGTATATTGGGCATCGATGGATTCAGATTCCATTTTCATCTAATCCATGTCAAACTAGAACTACCTGAGATCTAGCACTTTAATTCATAGCTCACAATCTCCAAACGTGGGTTTTTAAAATCCCAATCCCGACTAAAAGCTGCCCCACTCTTTTACATAGGACTCCTCAAGGAAACATAGCCTGGGTCTAAAACGGTCTTATTTTACATGTTGGCTGTAAACTCCCTGGTCAGACAGCTTGCCAGTATGAAGGCTGCATCTCAATAGCCTTGAGTTGGCTTCCTCTCCTTGTCTCCTTTCCTTGTCTGCAGGGATCAAGTCTTAGGAAGGGGATGACCATAGCATTCTAATACTTGAGTATTAGACTATAACTGTATTGGACTATAACAAAATAAAGGTGTCAGTGAAAGCATTGGGGATGCTGGTGGAAAGGAGAGAGGGAAGGAAAGCCACTATACACTATTGATACTCGCCCTCATCGACACACGTAGGCTGGAGGACTGTAAGCTATCTCATGATCCTCTGCTGCATGCATTCCTTAGACCCATAATTTGCATGTGTTTGTTTATTTTGCCTCAGCTTCTTACAATACCTGTTGTTATGTTTGTTTCCCGGGAGGGGGAGGGCGGAGCCGGGGTTTTCATTCTGTTTACTTTTATTTTTCTTCATGGCCATCTTTGTTTTGTTTGTTTGTTTGTTCCCTCTCCTTGGTTGGATGTACTTCCTGTGTGTGTGTGATGTCACTTCCTGTCCAGTGCTGGAGTTTGAGCTACGGAAAGCCAAGGAGACCATACAAGCTCTGCGCGCCAACTTGACTCAGGCAGCAGGTGGCGTACTTTCCACTTCCTCTTCATCCCTCCCTCTCTCTCTCTCTCTCTCTCTCTCTCTCTCTCTCTCTCTCTCTGAGGCTCCTCTCTCTCTCTCTGTCGTTCTCTCTCTCGTTAGAAGAGAGCTCCTCTCTCTCTCCTCCTCTGTGCAGTGGGACTGTGGGTTCTTCTCACCTCTGATCTTCTCTTGTTCTTCCAGAGAGTGAAGTCCCCTCGCAGGAGAGGAAAAACTTCAAATCAAGTCCTGAGATTCAGGTTCGGCCTCCTCGACTGACCCTGCACACTTCATCAAATCAAAATTTATTTGTATAGCCCTTTTTACACGCAAGCATGTCACAGAGGGCTTCACATACGCCCATGTGATGATTGATTTGACTTCATGCCTGCATCTGACCACAGCAGAGAACTTCAGAAGGCAGTAGAATTAATCGTATATAAATTGATGTATCTCTCTCCTCCCTATCTCTCTGTCTGTCTCTCTCCTCCCTGTTTCTCTCTCCCTCTCTACTTCTCTCTGTCTCCTCTGTCTCTCTCCTCCCTGTCTTCTCTCTCCCTCTCTCTCCTCTCTCTTTCATTTCCTTCTCAGGAGCCAATCCGTCCTCTGGAGAAAAGGGCCTTAAATTTCCTCGTGAATGAATATCTGTTAAAGAACGAGTACAAGCTGTCGGCCATCACCTTTTCAGATGAGAACGATGACCAGGTAAGATCCAGCAGGTGATGGGTTCACTGCAGGTGAAGGGTTTTACTGCAGGTGATGGGTTCACTGCAGGTGATGGGTTTTACTGCAGGTGATGGGGTTTACTGCAGGTGATGGGTTTACTGCAGGTGAAGGGTTTACTGCAGGTGAAGGGTTTTACTGCAGGTGATGGGTTTACTGCAGGTGATGGGTTTACTGCAGGTGATGGGTTTACTGCAGGTGATGGGGTTTACTGCAGGTGATGGGTTTACTGCAGGTGATGGGTTTACTGCAGGTGAAGGGTTTTACTGCAGGTGATGGGTTTACTGCAGGTGAAGGGTTTTACTGCAGGTGATGGGTTTACTGCAG
>CAEFZP010002653.1:25000-30000 GCA_903064625.1 Mallotus villosus
GCATATTTGTGTCTGATTCAGATTGAATTCAGTTACCACCCCCCCTCCCCCTCTCCCCTCTACCCTCCCTCGCTCCCCCCCCTCTCCTCCCCTTCCCCCCCCTCTCCCCTCTCTCCCCCCCCCTCCCCCACCAGGTGTCTCGTATAGCTGACAAGGAGGAGAGTGTGGTGCTGATGCTGGGTCGCTGTCTCCCCCACATCGTCCCCAACGTCCTGTTAGCCAAGAGAGAGGTAACCCTCACCCCCTCCTCACTCACCCCCTCCTCACTCACCCCCTGCCCACTCCCCTCCCACATCCATCCGCCCATCCATCCATCTGCCCATCCATCCATCTGCCCATCCATCCATCCGTCTGCCCATCCATCCATCCATCCGCCCATCCTCCATCCGCCCATCCATCCATCTGCCCATCCATCCATCTGCCCATCCATCCATCCTCCGCCCATCCATCCTCTGCCCATCCATCCATCCATCCATCCATCTTCTTTGTCTGGGGGGGGGTGGTTTGTTCAGTATTCTGACTCAACTGTTGAACTGTCGAATTACTCCTTTCTTCATCTCCTCCTCCTCCTCACTTTGGTGTCTTCGTGGCATTCACTCTTTCTTTCTCCCTTTTCTTTTCCTCCTCTCACCCTCTCATCCTCTTCTCGTGCATGCCTCTCTGCTCCCAGAGAATGGTTGTGCACCTCTGCCAGGTGAGTTGTTCACGTCCACACGCCCACACACCGCCTCACCTGGACAGGAGGCGTAACGCAGACCCACTCCTATTGGTTACGCCCGCTGCTGCCCTTGTCCATTCTCATTGGCCGGACTTGGGTAGTCATGGTTATTGTGGTTAGTCTATGGTTACACCGTGGTTAGTATTATCAGTCTGTGGTTAGTTTATGAATGGTGTATGATCTATATATGGTTAGTCCATGAACAGTCAGTCAGATTAGACCAGTGGTTCTCAAACCGGTCCTCAGGGACCACCTGTCCTGCATGTTTTAAATGTTTCCCTGCTCCAACACACCTGATTCAAATGAATGGTCGCTAACAGGCTTCTACAGACCAAGATAACGACCCATTCATTTGAATCAGGTGTGTTGGAGCAGGGAAACATCTAAAACATGCAGGATAGGTGGTCCCTGAGGACAGGTTTGAGAACCACTGGATGAGACTATGAACAGTATGGTCACACACCATGGTTAGTCTTAGCTGCCTGTGCTTAGAGGTTCTGAGATCTACTGTCAGTTCCTCACCGTCCGTCAGATCAGTCTGTGCTTCTTGGCAAACGCCAGTAAAGTGGGTCTGCTTTACTCCTCACTCTTAACTGTGCCTTTTCACCCTGCCCCTCTCTGATTGGTCCCCCTTGTCCTCTGCTCCTCTCATTGGCTGCTTCTGTAAAACTCTTGTCAGTGATTGGTTGAGAAAGTGGACAACCAAAAGAGTCATTATTGTAATCTATGGAAGAAAATCAGTGCCATAATGTTTTGAATTTTAAAAGGCATTGAATACTGAAATTTAAACAACACTGAATTCTCATCTGAATATATTTCAATGTAAAATTTAATTCAGGTTTCTCCAATAAAAATTAGACCCTATCAATTCGAGCCGAAAATGTTCCAGCTGAAAACATTTGAGCCCCCAAAAAATTGAGCCTATAAAATTCGCGGCCCTCAAAAATTAGAGCCCGAAAAATGTCAAGCTTAAAAAAATCCGATTTTTAACATCCGGGATATCAAGGACAGGTAGAGCAATCGAGCATCAATGCAATCGAACAAACTTCTGACCTATCCAACTGCAGCACTCCCTCCTCAGGCCCCTCTAAACCAGAACTCTCTCCTCAGGCCCCTTTTTTCATGTGTATCCGAGGTATTAGCGCCACCGCTGGTCGGAGGATACTGTAGGCTATTTATATTAATAGGCTAAGTTACATTGAACTTCGGTTTTAGCATAAGTCAATAGTCAATCATTTTTGAGGGTCGAATTTGATAGGGTCGAATTTTATTTTACATTAAAATATATTCAGATGAGAATTCAGTGTTGTTTAAATTTCAATATTAAGTATTCAATGCCTTTAAAAATTCAAAACATTATGGCACTGATTTGCTTCCACAGTAATCTATCTATCGATTCTGTTTATTTGTAAAAGTGAACACATTCAGTTTGACCTAATTTTTCTAACTGCATCCTGCTAGTCTGATTTTACTAGGTGTGTGTGTGGTGTGAGTTAATGTGAACGTTTGTGTGCTCTAATCGAGAGAGAGATGTTTCTTCACACAAACAAGTTAAACATGTATCAGTAAGTGCAGCACAGAAGACTAGCCTATAGAAAAATCACTCGCATTTATATCCATTCAGTTTGGAGTGTGACGTGTGTGAGGGTGAAACAAGGAGCCTGGAGCCTGGAGTATTTGCATAGATGAGCTATGCTGCTATTTGACTCTGTGACAGTTATAGAGCAGTGGGCCCCCAGCCAGAATCCTGGGGCAGAGACGCGGAGGAGCAGAGGGGAGAAAGAGAAAAAACAAGAGATATCCACTTCACACTTCACTGGAGGATGTGGACCTTGAACCATGTCCGTTAGACCTTCCAGTCACACGTACTAACGTTCTTCGCTCACACACAGACACCCACACAGACACACACACACAGACACAGACACACACACACACAGACACCCCCACACACACACACACACACACACAACACCCCCCCCACACACACATACACAGACACAGACACACACACACACACACACAGACACCCCCACACACACACACACCAACCACTTCTGTACTTGAAGACACACCTCACCTTTTTTAAGTTCCTCATCTTTTTTTCTTCTTTCTATTTTCATCACCAAAAGTCAAAAGTCAGCGTGTGTTTGTCTTGGGGTGTGAGAGGCAGCTGAGAGTCTCGCTGACCACCTGCCTCTTGTATCACCTCAGGGATTATAATCATTTACCTCCAAACCGCACCCTCAACGTCTGATAACACCACAGAAAAGAAAACCACAAGACAGTAAAAAGTCTTTGACTGCGCCGGCACAAACTCTTTATCTTTATGTCACCTTCGGGAACGTTCACACCGACACACTCTGACAGTTCCTCAGAAGTGCCGAGCGCCGTAAAAAGATTAACCCCTCAGATGCCACGTGACCTCACTTCCTCTTTCTTCTCCATGCGGGGAGATAAGACCACCGGTTCTCTAACCGCTCCGACGAGGACAGAGATGTCGGTTACAGGTCTGTTCGAGGACAGAGACGTCGGTTACAGGTCTGTTCGAGGACAGAGACGTCAGTTACAGGTCTGTTCGAGGACAGAGACGTCAGTTACAGGTCTGTTCGAGGACAGAGACGTCGGTTACAGGTCTGTTCGAGGACAGAGACGTCGGTTACGGGTCTGTTCGAGGACAGAGACGTCGGTTACAGGTCTGTCTCTTGGCCAGACGCTCTGAGCCAGAGGGACGTGTAGCCGATGCATAGCGGTGAAACTCACTCCTCGGGTATGTAATGAGCCACCCGCGTCACTGAAGAGCTAGCTTTTCTTTGGCGTAGTTGGTAGTGGTGGCGCTTGGGAAGCCAGAGGTGGCAAGTTCGACTTCCGGTGGGAGCGATCTCCCGGTGGTGGGAGTGAACAGTGCCAGATACCTCTGACGGAACTTGCAAGACCACGGTCGTTACATACCCGTTACAGACGCACAGGTAGTGCATGAAGAACGGGCCGCAAGACGACCAGGGATCGGGAGGGCACAGTTCTGACTGTGTTTTCCCGTGGTCACAGTCAAGCTGTCTGTATGTACTCTGCACTCGGCAAAGTAGCCACAACTCAGCTACTAGTGACCTCTAACACTTTTGTTGAACCTGCGTCCTCTTGATCTGAAGTCCGGTGCAGCTCCGATGAGCTGTACCCTCTCCTCCATGCTGCTCTGCCCAGACATGACCTCACGACAAGCCCCGAAGCCACATGGCCTCAAGATGAGCCCGCTTCCAGGAACACCCTGTGATTGAGCAACGCCATGTATATGAAAGACAGGTTAAGATGCAGGTATTAGGGTTTAGATGTTGCTGTGTTGTGAAAGATCGGTTGTTAATAACCTCACCAACCGTGTTAGCATAAAAGCCCGTTTTTCTACCGTGTAACAAAAGAAGTATGTGTATGAATGAACACTTCATCACACAAATGCCACTTTTAGTAGACAGCCGTGAATAGGTGTAGTGTAAGGATGAAACCTGACAGATTGAAGTTGTTACAGCAGCGACTTGAGATGTTCCTGCATCGCCGCTGACTCACCCCATCCCACATCCTCATCGCTGGCTTCGTCTGGCAGCATTCTGCAGGAAAACATGAGTTCTTCCAGGAAAATATGGCTTCAGGGGAAAATAGAAATATATATATATGTGTGTGTGTTGAACGGAATGCTCTCTAATTAGAGAGAGCAAGACTGGAACCGAGAGTGGCTGTCTGTGTTCTGGGTCCTGCTTCTGGGTCTGGGTCTGCTTCTGGTTCTGACCTCTTCCTGGTTTGGACGGCGCTGGTCTGATCTGCTATCCTACATGACTGCTGTGACCTTGTGAACTCTGTTTCAGCGAGTGACTCACCATTATGCTGGGAAACTATGTGCGTGTATGTCCGTGTGTGTTTAAAACTATATTTTATAAACCCAGAATACTGATACAAATTCATGGGATTATACAAATGAGATTACAGAATGAGATTAGACCAGTATGCCAGCCAGCCATGCATGTTCCTCTGGTTTATTTGACGTCCTGTTTTGTTGGTCTAGTACTTCTCCCCTCTTCTCTCTCCTCTTCCCGATCAACACCCACCTGATACATCTGTTTGTGCTGAACCAGGTCCCTGAAAATAACTCTACTCTGTTTTCCTCTCTCTTCCCTCTCCCCCTCGATCTGTCTATCTCCCTCTCTCTCTCGCTCGCTCTCACTCTCTCTCCTTGTCCCCCTACTCCACTCTCTCTCTCGCTCTCTCTCTCTCTCTCTCCCCCTCTCCTCTCTCT
>CAEFZP010002653.1:35000-40000 GCA_903064625.1 Mallotus villosus
TGGGGAGCACCTCGAAATGTGTGTGTGTGTGTGTGGAGCACCTCTAAGTGTGTGTGTGTCTGTGTGTGGAGCACCTCTAAGTGTGTGTGCGTGTGTGGAGCACCTCTAAGTGTGTGTGTGTGTGTGTGTGTGGAGCACCTCTAAGTGTGTGTTGTGTGTGTGTGGAGCACCTCTAAGTGTGTGGTGTGTGGTGTGTGTGTGTGGAGCACCTCGAGTGTGTGTGTGTGTGTGTGGAGCACCTCTAAGTGTGTGTGTGTGTGTGTGTGTGGTGTGTGTGGGGAGCACCTCTAAGTGTGTGTGTGTGTGGTGGAGCACCTCTAAGTGTGTGTGTGTGTGTGTGGAGCACCTCTAAGTGTGTGTGTGTTTCAGGACGAAGACCGTAACTCTAGTTGGGTTTTGGAGGACGTCATGACAACGCTGTCACTATCTCACGCACCCCTGGACAGCCTCAGGCCTCGTTTGTAGAACTGGGGTGAGAGGATACACACACACACACACCACACACACACACACACACACCACACACACACACACAGACACACACAGACACACACAGACTCACACAGACTCACACAGTACTCACACATACTCACACAGACTCACACAGAGTCACAACAGATTCACACAGAGTCCACACAGTACTCACACACACACACACCACCACACACACACACACACACACACACTCTCACACACACACACATACACACACAGAGTCACACAGATTCACACAGAGTCACACAGAGTCACACAGACTCACACAGACTCACACTCACACACACACACAGACTCACACAGAGTCACACACACAGACTCACAACACACACACACACACAGAGTCACCACACACACTCACACAGACACACCACACTCACACAGATTCACACACACAATGACTCACACACACACACACACAGATTCCCACACTCCACACACCACACACCCAGAGTCACACAGACTCCACACACACTCACACACACACACCACATGTGGTCCTGAGCCCCCTCCTCATCAGTGTGTGTCCTGCAGGGCTAACCCCAGTGTACCACTAGCTGCTTCTGACTGTGCTGTGGTACGGGGTGGTGCACACCTCCGCTCTGGTCCGCTGCAACCGCAGCGCGCATGTTCGAGGTACGTCGCACACACGCAACACACAACACACACACACACCTGTCACACACACAACACCCACACACACACACCTGTCACACACGCACACACCCACCACACCTGTCCCACACACGCACACACACACACACACCACCTTTCCACACACTCAACCACACCGCACCCCCCACCCCCTCTCCCTGCCCACCCACACATCCTTTCCACACCCCCCACCCACGCCACCGGCTCCCCGCTCTTTCCCCACCCCTGCAACACACCCCTCCACCCACCCACACAACCTTTTATTCATGAAACATTCGATTTATTCATAATTTACGATTGATAACATTTATTTCTATTGTAAAATGAACTAGAAGTAATGTGAAATTGTATATCTTTTTTTTTAATGTTAACTGTGTATCATATGAATAGAAATAATCGTACGCTAAAGCAACAGTTGTTTACTTAATGTCCTTAGTGCTGTAGTTTGTCTGCTCTGTGTCAGCTAAGCTGCCTAAGGCTCCTAAGGCCTCCTATCTTACAACATCTCTACTAGACCCCCCTGATCCCTCTACAGCCCGACTTGTTTCCATTTGTGTCCCTGGGTCCCTCACTAAGCTCCTCCCCGCTAGAGGAACCCTGATGGACAAGCCCCGTGTTTGGGCTGAATCAGGGTGTCGGCCATTTTTGTAGTCCTCTAGCTCAGTCAGCAGCCCTCGGGACACAAATGGAACCCCGGAAGCCTGTTATTAACTTCTACGGTGAGGAGGAGTGGTACAGTCCTGACCCCACCCCCCTTCCTTCTTCTCTAGTGGGTACAGTCCCTTCACCACCTCACCCCCCCCGTCACCATGCCATAGTGGTACAGCCTGTTCACCTCAGCCAGAGCTTTGGGTGGACTGGTTGCCTCTACCCTGAACCCTGACCCAGGATCAGATTCTGTCCTCTGGCGGATGGCTGAGGCCTCCACTGCAGGGCTGAGAGCTGACCCCAGATCAGGGCTTAGGGACAGCAGTCCTCCCAACGCCCTCTAGCAGTAGTTTCGTACAGCTTTGTTTGCTTGGCACTTGGTCTTATGATTTGTATGGATGTGTATCTGTGCCTGTGTTGGTGTGTGTGTGTTGTGTGTGTCTGTGTTGGTGTGTGTGTGTGTGTGGTGTTGTCTGTGTTGGTGTGTGTTGTGTGTGTGTGTGTCTGTGTTGGTGTGTGTGTGTTTGTGTTTGTGTCTGTGTTGTGGTGTGTTGTTTCTTGTTTGGTGTGTGTGTGTGTGTGTTGTCTGTGTTGTGTTTGTGTGTGTTGTGTGTGTTGTCTTGTGTTGTGTTGTCTTTGTGTGTGTGTGTGGTTCTGTGTTGTTATGTGTTGTTTGTTCTGTTTTTTTCTGTGTGTGTTGTGTGTGTGGGTCTGTGTTGGTGTATGTGTAGGTGTGTCTACTCTATCTTGCCTTGCTGCCGCTACACTCTTGTCTTTTTTTTGTTTTTTACAACACACCACTCCGTTCTTCCTTTTTGTTCTTTTTTCTTTCTCTCTTGTTTTTTCCTCTCTTCCCTCTCTCTCTCTCTCCCTCTCTCTCTCTGTCTCTCGCGATGTGTTGCCATGACACCGTGCTCGCTCTGTCCCCATGCCCCGCCCTGGCCCGTGACCTCACGGCTGGCTTGTCCAATCAGCTGCTGGTGAAAGGGGTGAATGAGACTCTGTGGCTCAGAGAGTGGTCCCCGCGCTCTCATCACTCTCCTCCAGCGACCCCGAAATGTAAGTGGCTCGTCTGCCTCGTCTCTCTCTCCCTCTCCCTCCTCCAGCCTGACCCCTGACCCCTGACCCCGGGACCAGCCCCTAGAGCACACACTCCCACCACCATAACGGTTCAATTCACTAGCTATGGATCTTAGATTCGAATCGATTCAGTGATTTGAATTGAACGAGTCAGTGATTCAGTTGAGATCGTTGATTCACCATAGAAAATTGAATCAGTGATTTGATTGAGGTATTGAATCGGTGGTTCAGCATAGATAATCATGATTGAACCACTCTGATCCTTGATTGAGTGTGTGTGTGTGTGGTCCCATCTGGGGTCCCTCCCAAGGTCAAGGGTCGTGGCGTGCCGTCACATGTCTGTAATGTTCACCACCACTGTCACTAACACCGCACGTGTCATCAGCAAGCGACGCCATCTCACCCACCCACCGTTCTGTCATCATCAACGTGCACCACTAACCATCGCAGCAGCAGTCTCAGTCCTTGGTCAGTCTAGAAGGATGTGGATTAGTCTGAACCCTGGATAAACACACCCCCGCTTTTGTTCTGACCAATCAGTGATCTGCACGCTCGCCACAATCATCACGTGCGACTCTAAACCCTGACTCTCGTCGGCTACATGTGGAGTTGTACTATCAGCATGATGGCCAAGTAACCCCTCCTCCTCAACTCTAGCAGGGCCCCCCCTCCAACCACCTGTTCAGATCCTGGTTGTTTGCCCCCCCCCCTCCCTCCTTAATCTCTCTCTATCATTCTCACCCTCTCTCCTTATCCACCCCCCTCCATCCTCTCTCTCTATCTCTCTCTTTCTCTCTCTCTCTCTCTCCTCCCTCTCTTCCCCTCCTGGCGTTCTCATCCTTCATCTCTTCTCTCTCTCCTCTCTCCTCCCTCCCGTCTTCCCCTCCGTCGTCGCCATCTCTTCCCTCTCTCCCTCCATCTCCCTCCCCTCCCGCTCTCCCTCCTCTCTCCCTCCCTCTCCCCCTCTCCTCCCAATGGAGCCCAAGCCCCAAGATCCTGCCTCTCCGCGTGTCCTCTCCCTCGAGTAGCGACCCCTCTCCCCCCTCGTCTCTCTCTCTCGCTCCTTGCTCCTGCCCTGGGACGTCCCGCTCTGTGGCCCCGTCTCTCCATCTCTCCGGGTCCCCTCTCTCCCTCTCTCACTTCCCTCCCTCGTCCCCCTCTCTCCCTCCCTCCCCCTCCCTCTCCCCCTTCTCTCCCTGCCCTCGTCCCAGCCCATCGGTCTGCCCTCGTTGTCGATCCTGGTCCATCAGTCTCCCTCTCTCTGCTGTCCTCCCTCTTCCTCCCGATCTCGTCCCTCCCTCTCTCCCTCCCTCTCCCCATCTCTGGCCCTGGCGGCTCAGTCTCCAGTCTCTCTTCCTCGCTTCGGTCCAGTCGGCTCCTCTAGATCTCATCGACGTCACCTCGGCGGGTCCCTCCATCTCACAGCGCCATCAGGTCGGGTCTCATCTCTCTCTCCTCTCTCCATCTCCAAATCTCCCTCTCCTCTCCCCTCTCCCTCTACCACCATCTCTCCCTCTCTCTGTCTCATTGTTTTACAGTTGATTCTACGGGGCATGAGTGAGCCTTAGAGTAGACGCCGGGCTGCCCCGGCCCTTATTACACTGTCCAGTGCCTCTGCATTGTGAGTCAACCCCAACAACCCTCCTCCTTTACCACCTCTAACCCTCTCTCTTACCTGCTCCAGGCTGAGCACTTCAACAGTCTCTGTTATCCTCCTCTCCCCGCCCTTCAGTTCCCAGTCAAGAGACGGAGAGGAGGGACGGAGAGAAGTGAGAGCAGGGAAGGAGAAGAGAGAGGGGAGAGGGAGAGGGAGAGGAGGGCAGAGGGACAGAGGGAGAGGGAGAGGTGAGAAGAGGGACGAGAGAGAAGGTAGAGAGAGAGAGAGAGCAGAGGATATGAGACGAGAATGTCGAGGACGAGGAGAGAGGACGTACGAGATCACGAGGAGAGAGAAGGAGAAGAGAGAGAGGACGAGAGAAAGAGGAGAGAGAGAGAGAAGAGAGATGAGAGAGAGGCAGAGAGAGAGGATGAGAGAGACGAGAGAAGAGAGAGAGCGAGAGAGAGATAGAAGAGAAGAGAGACGAAGAGAGAGATAAGAGAGAGAGGGGATGAGAGGGAGAGAA
>CAEFZP010002653.1:42500-50746 GCA_903064625.1 Mallotus villosus
CACACAACACACCACACACACACGACACACTACACCACGACACACACACCACACGACACACCACACCACACAACACACCACACCACACACCACACACCACACCACACACCACACACACACACACCACACACACACACACACCACATACACACCACACTACACACACACACACACACACACACACACACACACACACACACCACACACACACTACACACACACACACACACACACACACACACACCACACACACACACACACCACCACACCCACACCTTCAGACAGGTGGGGCCCAACACGGAGCCTCGCTTCAGAGACGAGTGTGAGGGCACACACACACACACACACACACCACACACACACGACACACGACACACGACACACCACACACGACACACCACACACGACACACCACACCACACACACCACACCACACCACACACACACACACCACACACACACACACACCACAGACACACGACACACACACACACACACCACAGACACACGTACACACACACACACACACCACACGACACACACACACACACACACACACACACACACAACACACACACACACACACCACACACACACACACACACACACACTACACACTACACACACACACACCACACACACACTACACACACACCCAACACACACTACACACACACACACACACACACACACACACACACACCCTCCTGGTGACTGTCCGTCATGTGTTGTCTTCCTCCAGTTGTCCTCCCCCACCTCCACAAGCTGGCGCTAGGCAACAACAGCCAGGCCAACGAGAACAAGAGGATGGATATCTCCATGCAGCTGTTTGAGGCGTACAGCGCCCTCTCCTGCTGCTGTATCCTTCCACCAGCTCCACAGGGTCACGGGGTCAGGGGGTCACAGGGTCACGGGGTCTGGGGGTCAGAGCTACCCAGGGTCACAGGGTCAGGGGGGTCACAGGGTCAGGGGGTCACAGGGTCACGGGGTCTGGGGGTCAGAGCTACCCAGGGTCACAGGGTCACAGGGTCAGGGGGTCACAGGGTCAGGGGGTCAGGGGGTCACAGCTACCCAGGGTCACAGGGTCCCATGTCACAGCTACCAAGGGTCACAGGTCAGGGGGTCAGGGGGTCACAAGCTACCCAGGGTCACAGGGTCCCATGTCACAGCTACCAAGGGTCACAGGTCACAGGGTCAGGGGGTCACAGCTACCCAGTGGTCACAGGGTCAGGGGGGTCACAGCTACCCAGGGTCACAGGGTCAGGGGGGTCACAGCTACCCAGGGTCACAGGGTCAGGGGGTCACAGCTACCCAGGGTCACAGGGTCAGGGGGGTCACAGCTACCCAGGGTCACAGGGTCAGGGGGTCACAGCTACCCAGGGTCACAGGTCAAACCCGGAGCACCAAATTAGGAAAAAAACAACCAAACAAGCTGGATGTTGTTGTGAGTAGAGAAGGCCGTGTCCAGTAGCTGCTGTCTTCCCAGAGATGTAGATCTGAGCTGCAGCTGTGACAGCAGCAGAGGGGGGGGTGCTGGCTGGGCCCAAGCCTTCTCCTTAGACCAGGGGTAGGCAACCCTGGTCCTAGAGAGCCGCTGTCCTGCATGTTTTAGATGTTTCCCTGCTCCAGCACACCTGATTCAAATGAATGGTCGTTACCCGGCTTCCACAGAGCTTGATAACAACCCATTCATTTGAAACAGGTGTGCTGGAGCAGGGGAAACATCTAAAACATGCAGGACAGCGGCTCTCTAGGACCAGGGTTGCCTACCCCCGCCTTAGACCCATCTCAGCTCCACACCTTCACTGTCCAGGAACGACAGAAGGAAGCAGTTTCTCCAGCCTCGTACCAGCTGGCCTCTCTGCAGTGGTTTATCAAGGAACATTTTTGCGGCTGTGACTCAGAGGAGTTCTGTGGAAGGTCAGCCTGCTGGCCGTCCAGAGCCCTCCTGACCCGTCCAGCTTCACGTCAGTTGCACGCTCATGTATGTGGCCTCGTGAAATAACATTGACTTAGTAGGTGTAAGCGTGTGTGTGTGTGTGAGAATTATTGTAGGGTCCTAGCTCCCTGGACTTTGCAGTAGCTTTGATCTCTCAGGTTTGTGTGTGTGTAAGTCAACTGGCTGTGTGTGTGTGTGTGTGTGTGTGTGCCTGTTCTGTTGGCGAGTTGAGAAAGGAAAATAAACTCCCTTCATTTTTGGTCTGAAGGGTAATTACAGGGTTGGTTGGGACCAGGGAGGGAGAGGGAGGGAGGGAGAGAGAGAGAGGGGGCAAAGAGAGGTAGGGAGTGAGAGGGAGGGAGGGAGAGAGAGGGGGCAGAGAGAGACCTCTAGCCAAACGTTTTTGGTCAGAGTTCCCAGCATAGAGATGTGTGTGTGTGTGTGTGCGCGTCAGTCAGTTAAGCACACTCCCTTCCATCGCCTGGTGACCTTTTAAACACACACCCACACACACACACACACACACACACACACACCACACACACAAAGCTGTGGGTTCTTCCATGCCTGTAGCAGAAGCTCCTGGTCTCTCCTGCCTCCCTTAAAGAGAGACAGTGCAGTGAGAAGTGCTTCCTGGTCTCTTTTATGATGTCACTTCCTGTTGAGCTTGACACACATGTAGGTAGGCCAGCAGAAGTGTAGTGGAGGTCTGTGCTTCTTTAACTTCCTGTCTCCAGTCATCTCTGAGGAGCTGATGCTTAGTCACTTCCTGCCTGGACTGCGGTGCCTGAGAGCAGACATGGAGCATCTCTCTCCTGAACACGAGGTACACACACACACCCACACACACACACACACACCACACCCTGAACACGAGGTACACAGGCACACACACACACACACCCTGAACATGAGGTACACACACACCGTGTCTGGACTTCCAGATCACCTTTAAAAACTACTTGGTGTGTGTGAGTGCACATGTATCCTCGCTGGATGCAGCTGAGCCCAAATGAAGCGGGGAGTCACAGGTGGATGAGGGCTTGAATCACAGGTGGATGAGGGCTGAATCAAGGTGGATGAGGGCTTGATCACAGGTGGATGAGGGTTTGAATCACAGGTGGATGAGGGCTTGAATCACAGGTGGATGAGGGCTTGAATCACAGGTGGATGAGGGTTTGAATCACAGGTGGAGAGGCTTGAATCACAGGTGGACGAGGGCTTGAATCACAGGTGGATGAGGGTTTGAATCACAGGGTGGATGAGGGCTTGAATCACAGGTGGATGAGGGCTGAATCACAGGTGGATGAGGGCGGGAATCACAGGTGGGATGAGGGCTGGTTGTTGTTCCAGGTGATCCTGAGCTCCATGGATCAAGGAGGGGGAGATTCAAGGTGGAGAGCAGAGCCATCGGAGAGAAGCCCAAGGGTGAGAACCACACGCATCACACACGCACGGAACCACATACACATCACACACACACAGAGAGAGGAGAGGAGAGAGGGGGGGGAGAGGGGAGGAGGGGACGAGGGGAGGAGGGAGATGTGGAGGAGGAGAGGTGGAGGAGGAGAGAGGCGGGAGAGCGAGAGAGAGAGGGGGGAGAGGGGAGCAGGAGAGAGGGGCGAGGAGAGAGGAGGAGAGAGGTGGAGGAGAGAGAGTGGAGCGGGGAGGAGGAGGAGAGAGGGGGAAGAGGGGGGAGGAGAGAGGGGGGAGAGGGGAGGAGAAGAGAGCCAGACCCTGTTGTGTGGGTGTCTTTCATGGACGTTTCACCATCTTGACAACATGTGTTTGTGTCTCATTAAAAGTGGAACTGTGTGTGTGTGTGTGTGTGTGTGTGTGTGCGTTAACAATGGCTCACGGTACAATGTCATGAATGAGTGTTCTGCCTCATGATTTTGGTTCAATGTTTCATGTTCTGTGATGTGTGTGTGTGTGTGTGTGTGTGTGTGATGTGTGTGCTTGTGTGTGTGTGTGTGTGTGTGTGTGTGTGTGTGTGTGGGGTGTGGTGTGTGTGTGGTGTGTGTGTGTGTGTGGTGTGTGTGTGTGTGTGTGTGTGTGTGTGTGTGTGGTGTGTGTGTGTGTGTGTGTGTGTGTGTGTGTGGGTGTGTGTGTGTGTGTGGGTGTGTGTGTGTGTGTGTATAGTAAGTACCATGTTTTTACTGTAGGTAGAGCAGTGTAGTTACACGGTTGTGTTTGTAAACTTTTAATGGAAAGTGTTCGGAGTCACACGAGAGGAACCAGCCACCACAAACCCCCACAGTCACTTCCTGTGTCGTCCAGGAGGACAGGAAACTCAGGGGGTCAGAGGTGTCATCCTCTGACGCTGTCGGTCCGTCTGACGACCGTGTTGTGTGTGTCCTGCAGGGGCGTGTCCATCGCAGCGAGCATCGTCGGCGAGGACGCCAAGACCAAGTTCCTGAGCAAGATGGGTCAGCTGACCACGTCCAGCGCCATGCTGGCCAACGTCTTCCAGAGGAAAAAGTGATCCCTCCCTCTCGACCCCGCCCCCCGCCCCCCCCATCTCACACCTATCCCATGAGCCTCTGCTCTCGGTGCGGAGCCGCTAGACTCGGGTGTGTCTCAGTTGTCTGAAGTGGCTTCCTCTGCTGTTGTCCTCTCCTGTTTCTGCTGTGTTGGAGAGGAAGTTTGGATGATTCCTGATTGGAGATTTGAACACACCCTGTTCCGTTATTAAAGGACATTGTAAGTGGAGAGGTCGAGAGGAGAGGAGAGGAGAGAGGAGCAGGGGCCTTCTACATGATTGAGACGGACTCAGAAAAGGAGACCGAGTTCCTTTAGCTGGATTTGATTTAAGATGGTAGCCATTTGGATCCAGAAGCTCTGTGTCAGTTTCCCTCTTTGTCAGTGTCAATCAGATGTTCTGTGTGAAAGAGGTTGGAGCCTGTGGACCCAGAATGGCGACCTGTCTGTCTGTCTGTTGTCTGTCTGAGCAGAATCATCTACTTGAAGTAAATTGAAAATAAATCCTTCTGCCTTTATTTTGTCTTACATGTTTGTCATGTTTTGTTTTGATAGTTTCTATTTTATAACTTATTTATGGATCTGTAAAACTTTTGTCCAAACTCCAAAGAAACTTGCACTTCACTTTATTTTCTTTCTGTTCGGTTTCATCCTGGATCATTTCATGTTTATTTTGATTTGGGAGTCTGACACCACATTGTCCCTCACGTCACGTTTTAATGTTTCTTTGTGTTGGGTTTTTGGAAGTTGTGAAGAAGTTTAAACCTAGTCTGATGGTGATGATTGTCATGATGATGACGATGATGAAGATTCCTGCCTCTGTCTTTGATCTCTGTGTTGCAGTGTGTCTGGATCTGTTTGTTTCAATATGTTTTTCTAAATTGGGTGTTAAGATTCGTTCCTAGTTTCTTTTGGGTTGTTTTGGATATGCTCTTAAAGGACCTGTATGATACACTGTATTAAGAGGACAGTAAACTCTTATTATGTAGATTTCAAATCGGTGTCATGAAATAATAAACCAAGACAAAGAGTTGTGTACTTACACACAAACAGCTGTGTGTGTGTGTATGTTGTGTCTCTGTTTGTGTCTGTCTGTCTATACAATGTTTTGTTGCTAGTGTGTTTGTGTTGTGTCTGTGTGTATACCACCATCCCTGTAGTGGTGTGTTGCAGGTGGGTTGTGTCTCTTTGTGTGTCTGTCTTCTATTGCAGCTGTGTGTGTTTGTGTGTATGTTGTGTCTCTTTGTGTGTGTGTCTATACAGCCTTTCTTGCAGCTGTCGTGTGTGTGTGTGTCTGTCTTTACAGCCTTTGTTGCAGCTGTTTGTGTCTGTGTGTATGTTGTGTCTCTTTGTGTGTCTGTCTTTACAGCCTTTCTTGCAGCTGTCTGTGTGTGTGTGTGTGTTGTGTCTGTGTGTGTCTGTCTTTACAGCCTTTGTTGCAGGTGTGTCTGTATGTGTGTGTGTTGTGTCTCTATGTGTGTGTCTGTCTTTACAACTTTGTTGCAGGTGTGTGTGTCTGTCTTTACAGCCTTTGTTGCAGGTGTGTCTGTATGTGTGTGTGTTGTGTCTGTGTGTGTGTGTCTGTCTTTACAGCCTTTGTTGCAGGTGTGTGTGTGTCTGTTCTTTACAGCCTTTCTTGCAGGTGTGTGTGTGTGTTGTGTCTCTGTGTGTGTGTCTGTCTTTACAGCCTTTGTTGCAGGTGTGTGTCTGTCTTTACAGCCTTTCTTGCAGGTGTGTGTAGGTTTCAAACATCCCCAGTTAAGGTGATATGTGGTTCAAAGTTTCAGCAGGTGTTGATAGTGATGAAGCAGTCCTGGTTCCTGGTATACCTCCAGTCTTTCCTTTGTCTAAACGCAGGTTCCAAAAGTCCCACACACACCACTGACCACTGGCCAGAGAGAGCAGGTCTCCAAGCCTGATCTGAGATCTGTTACGTGTGTAAGGCTTGGGCCATGGCTAAGCACAGCAGAGCAGGTAAGATCTGATCCCATGCCAGATAAGGTGGGGTATGTCTCATTTTGGCACCATTTCAATGTTTGATCCCATCAAAGAACATAATTTGCATATTTAGTTAATAGTTAACAGTATACTGCTGATAACTTAGCAGGTGGACAAGATTTGAAAAAGTAGTGTGGAGAAACGAAGCGCTTGCGGGCGTGGGTGAATAGAGTCTGTATGTTTGTGTGTGGGTGTGTCTGTGTGTGGTGGGTGTGTGTGTGAGTGTGTGGGTGTGTGTGTGTGTGTGAGTGGGGTGGGGTGGGGTGGATTTGCATGTGGAGGTGGAACTGTTTGCTGTTTTCTTTTGATAACCTTATTACACAAGCTGAGGCTGTTTTTGTTTTAAATGGCTGTGAGTGGGAGGGAGAGAAAAAGATAGGATGGAAGGGCGAGAGAGGTGGAGATCATGAGAGGAGAGAGAGAGAAAGTTCTATGGAGAAGGGGAGGGAGAGAAAGATTTGATTTGATTAGTTGGGTTGTTTTAGTTATGTTGAGTGTGGCTAGAGTTTGGTGAGAGAGTTTGGTGAGAGAGAGTTTGGTGAGAGAGTTTGGTGAGAGAGTTTGGTGTGAGGGTTTGGTGAGAGAGTTTGGTGAGAGAGTTTGGTGTGAGGGTTTGGTGAGAGAGTTTGGTGAGAGAGTTTGGTGAGAGAGTTTGGTGAGAGAGTTTGGTGAGAGAGTTTGGTGAGAGAGCTTGGTGAGAGAGTTTGGTGAGAGGGTTTGGTGAGAGAGTTTGGAGAGAGAGTTTGGTGAGAGAGTTTGGAGAGAGAGTTTGGTGAGAGAGAGTTTGGTGAGAGAGTTTGGTGAGAGATAGTTTGGTGAGAGGGTTTGGTGAGAGAGTTTGGTGAGATAGTTTGGTGAGAGTTTGGTGAGAGAGTTTGGTGAGAGAGTTTGGTGAGAGAGCTTGGTGAGAGAGTTTGGTGAGAGAGTTTGGTGAGAGAGAGTTTGGTGAGAGGGTTTGGTGAGTCTGGTGTTTCCAAAGCAGGCAGGAGAGATCCATCACTAGAACGCCGACCCTCTGACATGACTGAACATAACACACACACACACACACACACACACACCACACACACACACACACACACACACAGCCCTTTTGAAACGGCGCCTTTAGATGTTGTGCCCAGAGTAGGGATTCATTAATGAAAACCAGCCTTCCCCTTCTCTTCTAGAGAGTGTGTGTGTGTGTGTGTGTGTGTGTGTGTGTGGTGTGTGTGTGTGTGTGTGTTGTGTGTGTGTGTGTGTGTGTGTGTGTGTGTGTGTGTGTGTGTGTGTGTGTGGTGTGTGTGTGTGGTGTGTGTGTGTGTGTGTGTGTGTGTGTGTGTGTGTGTGTGTGTGTGTGTGTGTGTGTGTGTGTGGTGTGTGTGTGTGGTGTGTGTGTGTGTGTGTGTGTGTGTGTGGTGTGTGTGTGGTGTGTGTGTGTGTGTGTGTGTGGTGTGTGTGTGTGTATGAAACGAGCGACAGGGAGCACAAAATAAACTGCAGAAGTCAGACATGAGTACACATTTGTGGAATTCCACGATGTCACTGTGCTCTGGCCTTTGAGGAACTCAACGCCTAACACACACACTCTCACACACACACACACACACACACACACACACACACAGACACACACACACACACACAGCTTGGCTTCACTGTCTGGGGCATAAAACAGCATGTGTGTTTTACAGCCCAGAAATACGTGAAGTCCTTTAATTGGTGGCGCTGGACACACATGCGAGAGCTTGGTACATGTATGTAATTACTGACAGGGGTCCAACCATAACCACCATCCTCTAACCCCCCCTCCGCAGGGGGGCTGGACCACACATGGGTGGAGAAGGGG
>CAEFZP010002654.1:0-45000 GCA_903064625.1 Mallotus villosus
AGCACACACCACACACACACACCCTCATCACCGCATCCATACTCACAATGTTGAGGTTGGTGAGGATGTATCTCTCCGTGTCCTGTTTGTGGACCTGCTGACTTCCGGCCCCACCACCACCAGAAGCTCAGGTGGGTCACATCAGGCATCACGGCAGCCCGCCGCTCCCTCCTGCCCTCACCTGGCACCACGGGACACAGCACAATCACATCAACAGACCGTGGGTCCGAAGCAACGCTATCGTATTCAGGTAAGCGAGAGGAGCTGAAAGGCTGGCACTAGGTGGAGACATTCCTATTACTTTTTTCAAGCGGCACATTTTTTCTGTGGCATCATTTATTCATGTGGAGGCTGCAGTCCGCCCTCCAGCCCCGTGTGTCCCCTCCGTACCTGAATCTGCGGAGGACGACCCCAAAATAAAACACGGCGTCCCTCCGGTCCAGCGAGCTCAGGAATCGCTGCAAAGGAAACGAAAGAACGGGGGGATCGCGTTTAATGATCTTCCGCAACACCGGGGATAAGATTGGCCCGCAGCCTAGAACCCTACAAGCCCGTGCAATTCCACGTCGAGGAAGACAGATGGTTTAAAACGCGGCGGTTTCCATTACACCCAGCATTTAACACTGAGAGCCAGTGAAAACACAGTTAGTCTCTACGTGGGTGGAGATTCCAACGGCTCCGAACAGTGTACAGTGTACGGTTTAGGAGGTCAACGTACTTTTCAGATGTCCCAAGCAGACTAACTACAGACCCGTCCCCCGTCCCCCCCTCTACCTCCCCTGTTACTCCTATACTGTACCTCCTCCGATGCAGATCTAATCACAGTTGAGGAGTCTGGTATCAGGACCAGGAGAAGCAGCAGCACCGGTGAGGTAGCCATGTTTGTCATCTCGCTCCGTCCAGGAGCAGTCCAGGATCGTTCCCGTTCACTCAGATAAGCTCCTGCCGAATGGGGAAGTGACTGGGATGTTTACTAAAACAACCCACACAGGGGACAAAGTTGATCAATGACAGAAGTCATCTGTTGGTTTTTGCACTGTGGATGTTTGTAAAGTAGGGCAAAGCCCTCTGATTGGTCAATGAGCTTTGGGGATTGTTTGCCATTGGATATCACTGTTAGTGGCCTTCCTTCCTGTACGATAGCTCACGACAATACAGGATGTACAGTCTCATTGCTTGTTCATGTACTGTGTTACTGTGATGCAAGTCGCCCACTACAAAATGTTCCGTAACTCCCTAAACATTAGCATAATGGAAATGTAATCAAATGGATTTAGCTTTACAGTGAAAACTTCAAAATTCTTCTTCTCTTGCACCGTAGGTTGTTGTTGAATTTTCATCATCGTTTTCTGTTCCGAACTATGTACACTGCGGACTGGTGCTGTGCACTGTGGGCAACATACATGCGCCTTTTCTGATATTTTTATCTGAACGCTTTTGTCTGTATGCTTGTCTATATCTCTCCTTTCGCTCTCCACCTTCTCTCTCTACCTTTCTCTCTCTACCTTTCTACTCTCTCTCGTCTCTCTCTCTCATCTCTCTCTCTCTCTCTCTCTCTCTCTCTCTTTCTCTCTCTCTCTCTCTCTCTCTCTCTCTCTCTCTCTCACACCACCTCCCCTCCATCTATTTGCCCCTCTCTCCCCCTCCTGAGGGGCTAGTTTATCTCCGTAAAGCTGGGATTCAGGCCCCATCTGCCGCTAGTCTGCTTCCTAAATGGGCTGATGTCAGCGGGCGCTAACAGCTGGGCATCCGAGGCATTAGACCGGCAGAGAGGTTTCACTGAAACCCTCTGTCCCCCTGTTAGCTCACGAGCAGGGCTGAGGTAGGGAGAGAGATCTACAGAGGAACGATTCCCCTTCTCACGTTGCCCTGAATTAAAGACACACATTTCCCCAACAACAGCATACCCTGACCGTGAGCAAGGGTTTGTGAAATGACCCAGGTCACCTGAACTGCACTGACGTGTCACCTTGACACTGCGTTGGCTGTAAAGATAGCTCACACAGCCAAGTCAATGTGAAAAGAAGCCTACCACTGCATGTATCTTGGCATATTCACAAAAAACAACCGGACAGATGTGTTCATTTATCTAGTGCTTTCGAGGTGGTCTACCTCTTTTATGTAAAGAACAATAATCTGCTTTCCTTGAAACCTGCAGAACTATCAGGATATAATGTGTGGTAACAGATTGCCCTGCTGGTCCACGTGCTGGTATGTGGAGAGTACTTACGGAGAAGTCAGGTCAGGCTGTAAAAATGCATCCTAGGTTGCCCTTGTTCACTCCCTCCTCTGCCCACTCCTGTCTCTCAGACCTGTGCGCCCTCCCTCTCCCTCTCTCTCTCCCTATCTCAAGGGCTCGCGCGCCGCCGCACCGAGCGAGCTGCTCGCTGACTCGCATCGCCGATCCTCGTCGCTCTGCGCTCGTATCGCGTCGCGGCTCTCCGTCGCGAGCGCGAGCTCAGCAGCGCGCCACCACACGGGCGCGCACGTCGCTCTGATAGCAGCGCGCGGCGCGCCTCACTTCTCTCATCCTCTCTCTCCTCTCTCTCCCCCCCCTCTCTCTCTCTCTCTCTCTCTCTCTCTCAACAACCATCTATAATCCCTCTAACATTTACCCTCACTTGAAAATACATGGCACCATATTCTCTTCCCCATAACCAGATTTTAATTGAGTAAATGACAATTAAGAATTAACATGTTTACTGAGACGGCTAGGCCTAGGGGGTACCATTAAATGTTAACATAATTAAATGATGGTGGAAGTAAATTGGTGTTTGTGTGTGCGTTTCACACATTGGATTTCTCTTCTTCTACAGCAATGGGTTCAGTCCATTTGTGAGCAGAGAAAGAGTGGACCCTGATAGCAGATATAGAACTGCAGGGCTCCTGGTTGTGAATACTAAGACTGGCCCCTTGCTTTGGCAGAGTGAACTGTCCTCTGTCCTGAATGCTAAGAGAACAGATGGCAAGATGTGTATAGTCTATCGTTTTTCTGTTATGATTGTCTTAATTCATATGTTTCTATTTTCTTACATTTTCGAACAGCCTGGAATATTAGGCTGATGGTGCCAGTTCCCAAAAATGATTAAGACATAACAGGCTATTTGCTAAAAGAAACAATGATGATCAAATCAAAGTGCAAATCTACCAGCAGCCTGTCTCATGCAGAGTAGCCTAGTTAAAAACTAATTTGGCGAATAAGACTACACATTAAAGTGTGAGATTGTAGTCTCATTAAATTATCGTTGTATTAGCGTCTGTATCATTCAAGTAGCCTACTGCACCTACAATATATGAATGTAATACGTAATACGACAACGTGAATAAATGCATCGTGCGTTGGCACATTGTCGCACACTTGGTCCTGAGTATTGCGGTGCCTGTCAGCGACCTGTCTGACAGCCGAGCGCCTGCAGTCGGAGGAGGAAGAAGCCACGCGGGACTGTCTAAAACCAGACAACTCGTCTACTGTCTGAAACTACAGTGATTCCTCTTGTTTGGTCTGCTGTTTAAATGAGAGGTGAGTATCTGCATATATAACCAGAAAGTTGTCACTGAAACTGTTACTTGATTTATTGCAATCTTTGTGACTTGCGGAGTCGAGTGCCTAACACGCAGCTAGCAGTGAGCTAGCTATCTTTCTTAGCTAGATTATAACCAGCTGGGTAACTGTTAGTGTTGCTAAGCAATAAATGGCGTCCAGACGGCTGTGCAAAGTGCTGGGGCTGTCTGTCACTTTTAGCTGCAAGACACGGTCTCAAAACAATGTTTTAAAACCACGAACAATATTCAGCAGTCGGATAGAAATGTAGTCCTTTAGAAGATCAAATGTCGTATTGTATTCAAGACATTGCGATTGATTTACTTTAGTTGTAGGTTACTTTCTGCATCGCCGAACGGGAAAAGCAGAGCTATTACTGTAGGCTATTACTGTTATTATATGCTTGGCTTCAGATGTCTATGCTTTTTTTACGTACAGTAACCTCGCTGAAAATATGACTGTGATTATTATGAGCAAGTTTGTTCAGCTGAGTATGCGTAAGGAGTTGAAAACCCCTCATCCTTTTGCCAAGATCATTAGCGCGACCCTAGTGACATGGAGGTGTGGAGGTGGTGAGATCACAAGGATTATGGCTGGTAGTTGTCTGCAGTAATCTGTCCCATTTGGCTTTACTCTGACCTTGCTTTGTATGTTTGTTTCTCCAAAGTGTCTGGGTTACACAGGAGCGTCGGGCTGAGCAAACAAGATGCAGATTACCCGGGTGGCACAGGAAAGGCGTCTCTGACCAGGTTCACCGCAAAGCTCTAGACATGCCCGAGGCAGGAGGAAAACGTCCAACCATAGGCCTCCGTTCTGAGTCTCGTCTGGTCGCTGTGCATCGGGAAATGCCAACCCCCTGACCTGACACGAAGAAACTCCATTATCCACCGGAAATTATTACCCTACGGTTTTGGGTGAGTCCAGGAACGAGGCTGACTAGTCCTTCAGAAAGGCGGAGGGGGGAAAAAACCCGGTAACTCTATAAATCCCTAGATGTACACACTCTCTTTACACGGGGAGTGGACCGTACATGTTCTTTTTGAGAACCCGGAAAAAGAGCCTGTTTGACTGAGCTCCAGTTTCCTGACAGTCCTCAGTCTGAGCATGTGTGGTGTGATTGTTTTGGTATGTGAGAGTTTAAGCTTTGAACGCAGGAGAGTCACCTAAGGCCAGCTCTGCTTGTTGTGTTTCAGTTGGCACCCTGTATCTAAGCTGTCAAGGAGGAGGAGGATCCTCCCCAACTTAGCCAAACCCCGCAGAGAAGATCCAGCGCTGGAAAAGGAGGGCGAGAGGGAGGGAGAGGCAAGGAGTGGTGAAATGAAACGAGAGGGAGAGTGAGCCTGCGTAACACCGGAGACCGAACGACTCCCCGTAACCAAGGAGGAAGGTAGCAACGCGTCGCACACGCCACTCTCGCACGCCCACGGAGCCTTCTGAAGGAAGGAGGGAGAGGCAGCCTCTCTACTCACAGGGACCGAGCCGTGCCCCGCAGGCAGATACGAGCGCCCACGTTCGGTGAGGGCTGTCTGGGCAGAGAGAGGACGACCGTCTGGCCTGGGCCTCCAGAGTGGACAGCAGCACCAAACGTTAGTCCGGCGAGAACGGGAGGTCTGTCGACCGTACGGAGGGACTTGTCTCGTATCTCAGTGGCTTAATTGCTTCTCCGCTCGGAGGTCCATATTTGCATGTGTTTGGTCGAGGAGGAAGCTGGAGGGTTGTAAAGGGGGCTTCTCTTTGTGGAGTGGCGGGGGGGCGGGGGGTGTGGGTGCCGCGTGCTGTGTGAGCTGAACTAACAAGCACCATGGGTAAATCCAACAGCAAGCTCAAACAAGAGGTGGTGGAGGAGCTGACCCGGAAGACCTACTGTGAGTACTCCACATACTTTAGTCTCCTCTTCACTCTTTGTGAAAAGTCTTTGCTGCCGGAGAAACACTGTTGAATTATTGAATCCGTCCCTCGTGTGTATGTTGTTCACATGAGCATGTTTTGGCTCGTGCCTCCGTTCCAGTACCCCCAAAAAGGACCCACATACTGTATGGCGAAGTATGTCCCCATTGAGGAAGAACTGTCTGTTTGTTTGTGTCTGAGTGTCCCCTTATCAGTAGCTGTGGCTGATCTCTGAATATGCAGATGAACGTCATGTAAATGTAATGGTAAAGACTTTGGTTCTGCGTTGGTAGTGGTTAACTGCTTATGAATGCACAGGGCTTACATCCACTTCATTCCAAAGTGCCCGATGGGGCTTTTGGCGAAGAGCTTCTTTAATTTCAGAGCAGATCTCATTCAGTACCACCAGCCTGTTTCCATTATCTTCTCTTGATTACCCAGTTAAGCTTAATGCAAATGTAAGTGTTTACTGCATTCTAGTTTCCCTCCAGGAGCAGTAAAGCATTGTTCGGCTTGTAGGCCTGTCTCAGTGATTGGTCGGTGACACAGCGAGCAGGTGTGGGAGCTGACAGCCATTGGTTGCTTAATGACTGTGTTTTCGCGTGGTGGGTTTCTGTGCGCCAAGACCCAGCAAGGCTCCTGTGGAAGGAAATTGCTGTGGAGGAAGATTAGGCTTTGTGTTTGGATGGGCGGTCTGCTGCTGTCCCTAACCAACGCTCTCTCCGCTCTCGCTCTCTCTTTCTCTCTCTCTATATCTAGATATATCTTCTCTATATACTGTACCTTCTTCCCTATTTCTTTATCTCTTTCGTATATATCACTCTCAGTCTACGCTCTTTCTGCCTCTATCTATCTCTCTCTCTCGCTCTCTCTATATAGCGTCTATCTCTCTCTATCTCTTCACTTTCGCGAACAAAAAATCTTTCTGATCTACTGGTAGTGTATCTCTCCTAGCAGTCTCCCTCGCTCTTTCTGACTCTCTCTCTCTCTCTATCTCTAGATCTGCATCTCTGCATCATCTACCTACCTCTGCCATAATCTCTACCCTCTCTCTGGCTCTCTGCTCTCTCTCTCGCTCTCTCTCTCTCTGCCTCCTCTCTCTATACTCTCTCTCTCTCCCTCTCTCTGACCTCTCTCTCCCTCTCTCTCTCTCTCTCTCTCTCTCTCTCTCGTCTGCCTCCCTCTCTCTCTCTCTCTCTCTCTATCTGCCTCTCTCTCTCTCCCTCTTTCTGCCTCTCTCTCTCCCTCTCCATCCCTAATTACCCTGGGAATGGAGCAGTGTAATTGTGATGTTATCTGGTTAGCATCGCTCGGAGGGCCGAGCATCGCAGCACGGCCAACCCTTCGCCACGCTTTCTGTTCATCTACACTCCACTGTCCCTTCATTTCCTGTGATCTCGTCTTATTCCTCCTCCTGATGTCGAGTAGCTTTTCACGGAGGCTTTGAGGTGTCGGTCACGACAAGAAGAGAAGCACTTTACGTCTCAATTCCTCATGTGATATATCAGGTCTTTGAGGCTGAATGAGGGGGTCAGATGGCTGAGTGGTTAGGGAGTCGGGCTATTAATCAGAAGGTTGTTGGTTCGATTCCTGGCCCTGCCAAATGACGTTGTGTCCTTGGGTATCACCCTACTTGCTTCGGGGAGAATGTCCCTGTACTTACTGTAAGTCGCTCTGGATAAGAGCGTCTGCTAAATGTAAATGTGAATGAATGAAGTGTAGGTCTAGTCACTTGAAAGCGACGTGAGTGAAGGAGATATCTGGGCCTGTACTGTATCTGGGCCTGTACTGTACAGTCAGTGTGTTTACAGGGGTCAGAGCCAATCAGGAGTGTGTTTACAGGGGTCAGAGCCAATCAGGAGCGTGATAGTGACAGGAGCTGGTGGGGACTGCTGACCAAAGCTTAGCTGCTAGCTCAGCTCTCCTCTTCCTAGGCTGATTGCATTACTGCCCATCGCCTCTGGCTGGAGTTGCGTAATAATAAAATCTGATAGAATCTAAGCCATGGTGAATTGCCTCAATTTTCTGACAAGGCTTGGACTTTTGAGGCCAATTTAATGGTAGCTTGGCTCGCCTGACAGTAGGGAAATTGACTGTGGCATTTGATGCTCACGTTGGGTCACATGACTCTGACTGTGGAAGGCTGAGTTCCAGCTATGTGAGACAGAGAAGCATGCTTAGGTGAGCACAGGCTTATTGTGAGGCTTTGATCTTGGATATATCTCCATATTCTTAGAACATGGTAGCTATAGCAACTCGATTAAAGGCAGACAGTTGCACTTAGCGCTTGGTCTATATAAAGAAGTAATGCAGTACATTACATTACCGTTATCCATTATCCTTCATTACTACATTAGATTTCACTCAGTTGGCGCAGATTGAGAATGGCCGACTGCTGCCAGAGATCCTGCCCTTGTATCTAGCCCCAGGGCTCACATGGTGAACATTGCTTTGGTTCCTCCGAGCGAGGCAGTGAGGCAGTGAGGCAGCGAGGCCGAATGGGATTGTTTGAGTTTTTTTGACTGATAGATCCCAATTGTGCTTGTGAGGGCATGATCGTAATCTAGCTCCCTAATCTACTCTCCTTCATAAAATAAGATACACTGCTGCTGACCAGTTTTCTCTCTCTCTCTCTCGAGGCTCTCTCGCTCTCTATCTCTCTCTATCTCTCTATCTCTCTCGCTATCTCTCTCTATCTGCTCTCTCTCTCTCTCTCTCTCTCTCTCTCTGTGTGCTCCTTCTCAATCATCCTCTCTCTCTCCAACTCCCATCTCTCTCCTCATCGCCTTCTAACTCTCTCCATCTCTCTCTCTCTCTCACCATCCACCTTGGACCACTCCTTGTCCTCCCCTTCTCTCTCCATCCACCTTATCTCTCTCCTGTGGTCAGTCTGCAGCAGATATGGGCTACTCTTTTGAAATTACAAAATGTTTAGCTTTTCCTGGAGGGCTGAGATAATTACTCTTTCAACTTATTTATTTGGTCCTTGTCGACTGAACTAATCATTGTTCTCTCTCGTTTTGTTTCGCAGTTACAGAGAAAGAAGTGCAACAGTGGTGAGTACAACCTCGCCCTGCTTAATGACCTTCCAGGCTTCCATACTTTCCATAAAAAGGAAGGACCTTTTTGTTGGCCGATAGGCTTCTGTGAAAGCTGACAGGATGACATCACAGGCCAGCCCTTCCAAACCCTCCCTGTTTCTGTCATGGCCCTGGGTCCCGAATTTTTCTTGTGTTTTTCAGTTTTTCTCCTTCTTGTGTTCACTTCTGTTTACCTGTCGTTCTGTGTGTGGGTCTGGGATGGGCGTGTTGTTGTGTGTCTCGCCCTCCCTCCCTCCCCTTGCTCTGCTCTTGCTGTGTGGAGGAACTTTAGGAGAGGAGCTGGTGCTCAGTGTGTTCAGGAGAGGAGGCTGTGTGTGGAGTGTGTTCAGGAGAGGAGGCTGTGTGTGGAGAGAGAGTGTGTTCAGGAGAGGAGGCTGTGTGTGGAGAGAGAGTGTTCAGGAGAGGAGGCTGTGTGTGGAGAGAGAGTGTGTTCAGGAGCGGAGGCTGTGTGTGGAGAGAGTGTGTTCAGGAGAGGAGGCTGTGTGTGGAGAGAGAGTGTTCAGGAGAGGAGGCTGTGTGTGGAGAGAGAGTGTTCAGGAGAGGAGGCTGTGTGTGGATGGCGGAGAGAGTGTGTGTTCAGGAGAGGAGGCTGTGTGTGGAGAGAGGTGGTTCAGGAGCGGAGGCTGTGTGTGGAGAGAGTGTGTTCAGGAGAGGAGGCTGTGTGTGGAGAGAGAGTGTGTTCAGGAGCGGAGGCTGTGTGTGGAGAGAGAGTGTTTTCAGGAGAGGAGGCTGTGTGTGGAGAGAGTGTGTTCAGGAGAGGGGCTGTGTGTGGAGAGAGTGTTTAGGAGAGGAGGCTGTGTGTGGAGAGAGTGTGTTCAGGAGCGGAGGCTGTGTGTGGAGAGAGTGTGTTTAGGAGAGGAGGCTGTGTGTGGAGAGAGAGTGTTCAGGAGAGGAGGCTGTGTGTGGAGAGAGAGTGTTCAGGAGGCGGTGGGAGAGAGGAGGCTGTGTGTGGAGAGAGAGAGTGTTCAGGAGAGGAGGCTGTGTGTGGAGTGAGTGTGTTCAGGAGAGGAGGCTGTGTGTGGAGAGAGAGTGTGTTCAGGAGAGGAGGCTGTGTGTGGAGAGAGAGTGTGTTCAGGAGCGGAGGCTGTGTGTGGAGAGAGTGTGTTCAGGAGAGGAGGCTGTGTGTGGAGAGAGAGTGTGTTCAGGGGCTGTGTGTGGAGAGAGAGTGTTCAGGAGGCTGTGTGTGGAGAGAGAGGAGGCTGTGTGTGGAGAGAGAGTGTGTTCAGGAGGCTGTGTGTGGAGAGAGTGTGTTGCTCCAGGTCTGCTGTACCTCCCCAGGGGCGTCTGACCTACTAGACCAAAGAGCAGCTCCAGACTCTGAGTCACCGCCCGTTGACTCATGGTGTCTGATTGATGCCTCAGTCTGCAGCAGGTCTGTGTGGAGTTCCTACAGTCAGGACCAGCATGTACAAAGCTCAGGCCTGGGGTTGTGGGAGAAGGTAAACCAGGGCAGGAGTGGACTTGATACTAGGTTTGAAGCCTGCGGTCTCCTCTCTCCCTTCAGACAGACCCGTTCTCAAAATAGCCTGTCTTAGTAGGTTGGAGATCTACACTCTGAGTATTCATGGGCCTGATAACACTGAGTGAATCTCCTCCTTGATCTGAGCATGACCTACCTTTGTGCTGCTGCTTACCAGAGAGAGCTCTGATAGGGGTTTATGATAGGGTGTTTTTGATAGGGTGTTTCTGATAGGGTGTTTCTGATAGGGTGTGTGAGAGGTGTGAAGAGCCCCTCTGTCTTCCGACAGACTCTCGGCTGCGTTCCGTCACCACGGAGATAGCAGCGGCAGCAGCGCAATCTCGTCCCAAGCGGCAGATGACATCATCGCCGCCGTATCAGCCCGCTAGCGCCGGGGGCAACCGACGTCTCGAGACGTCCAGTCACCACGTCGGTCTGACCCCCGTTTCCCCTCCGTCAGGGATGAGCGAGAGAGGGGGGTCTCCAGCGCCTGGCAGGCGGGGGTCTAGGTTGCATCATCGGTCCCGGGCCGGCCTTCTGCGTGAGTGGTGCCGGGCTCTGTGAGCGGGGGTGTGGAGGCGGGGTCCAGGGCGGACTGGGGCCAGTGGCTCCACAGCCCGGCCGTCTCCAGGGAGCCCTCCCGGGGTGCACTGGTGTGGAATAACCCCGACCTCCTTCCCTGCCCAGCCTGGCTACTACCACCTCAGGCATTTAGTAGTTGTTTTTTTATCATGAAAACTTTGCGTGAATCTTCACTTGCAGATCAGCAGCGATCGACACAGTGCAGTGTGTGTGTGTGTGAGGGATAGGCGATCTATACGGTGCAGTGTGTGTGTGAGGAGGATCGATCGACACGGTGCAGTGTGTGTGAGTGAGGAGGATCGATCGACATGGTGCAGTGCGTGTGTGTGTGATAAGGAGGATCGATCGACACAGTGCAGTGTGTGTGAGTGAGGAGGAGCGATCGACACAGTGCAGTGTGTGTGTGTGAGGAGGAGAGATCGACACAGTGCAGTGTGTGTGTGTGAGGAGGAGAGATCGACACAGTGCAGTGTGTGTGTGAGGAGGAGAGATCGACACAGTGCAGTGTGTGTGAGAGGAGGAGCGATCGACACGTGGGGAGGGAGTGCAGTGTGTGTGTGTGAGGAGGAGCGATCGACACAGTGCAGTGTGTGTGAGGGAGGAGCGATCGACACAGCGTAGTGTGTGTGTGAGGAGGAGCGATCGACACAGTGCAGTGTGTGTGTGAGGGATGAGGAGGGAGGAGGTTAAGCAGGGCGCCGGCAGATGGGGTGTAATTAGAGGTCGGGGCGTGCGACATCCAAGAATTAGCGCTATTAGATGAACGGAGGGATGCTGCTCTGTAGACAGGCCTGTAGTCTCTGCCGGCAGGACAGGGGCAGGGCGGTCCTAGCATGCAGCAGACACGTAGCAGGTAGTCCTATGTAGCATGTAGCATGTAGCATGCGTGTGGGAAGAGAGCTCCCAGCTACAGGAGGCTCACAGCATCAACAGCTAGCCTGCTTGTGTTGCTGTGTGATGAAGCATGCTTCCAGCCTCCTTCACATCTGATCCCTACTCATGTTAGGGGCAGTGTAATCCAGCTCTACACGAGATAAAGCCAGTCCTCTTGCTCCATGTCCGTGACTGACGCGCTAGGAAACATGTGTTTGAGCAGCGGCTATGAAAGCAGCACTTGGTCTATGATCAAAACATTTGTGTATATATTTCATTTTAATGAACCTGCCTGCTAGGAATATTGCCCTGATTTGGATATTTAAAAAAAAGTTGTGTGTTTTTTCTCAAGTTACAAGTTGAAGTTCCAAACTTCTCACATGAATTGGGTCATTTCCCAATAAGATTACGCAACGTTTTGTTCGGTTATGGCAGCGAAAGCGTAGCTCCTCATTGTCCATGGACCGCTCTTTCATTCCGCTCCCATATCTCCAGATAATGCAAATGACTGAATGAACACCTCCCCGTCTCCTCGTCTCCAACCCTTCCTCTGTGTCTCCGTCTCTAAGCTGGTCTTGGCTGCGGACCGATGCCTTGGCTTCATCCGTCAGCCAGATTAGAAGTATGGCTTTTGGAGTGAGGAGTCAGAGGGAGATAAATCAGCCTATATGTGTCCTGTGTTGCCGTACTCGGTCTGTGTTTGGCCTTAATTACAGCCTGGCCTCATTAGGGAGAGGGGTGAATCACTGAGGGATGTGGGGAACGTGCCCTTTATTTAAATCATATTTCTTCTCTGACTAGAGAGAGAGAGAGTTTATTTCTCTCTCTCCAACTAATCATCTTTCCTATTACTTTTACCCCCCCTATTACTCCCCTCGGCATCTGCGGAGAGCCATTACTGTCTTGTTATTACGGCGTGATAAGCCTAATTGAGTTGTACAATGCCCACCTTTGAGTGACTGCGCTTGAAATTGCATTTGAACCAGTTCTAAATTTAGTGTTGTCTAAGATGCCCGAATGTATTATCTCCAAGCTGGATAAAGCCTAGAGATCTATCTATCAGTTATACACACTATCAAACGAAATACTCCAAAGTGATTGGATTTCAACTTAACTATGTCTGTCCCTTCTATTGGATTAGCTGTATCTGTTCTTATCTGCTAAGGAGATAAATAGCCTTTACAAAGGTTTACGCCATTTAAAGAAATACTCATTTAAAATGAGATCAAATTCTTGTGTAAGAGATGTTTTTTACTCATACAAACTATTATATTACGCAGCTTTTCATAATAATCAGTATAATTATGATAGTGTTTCTGTTTTTAGTTTTTTTTGTACAGTCGGTTGTTCTGTATTATTAGAGTTACCATGACGCCCTGCCTCTGAGTTACCATGACGCCCTGCCTCTCCTTACCTCCACTAGGTACAAGGGCTTCATCAAAGGACTGCCCAAGCGGGCAGCTAGACGCTGTG
Organism: Mallotus villosus; assembly: GCA_903064625.1. Lineage (NCBI taxonomy): Eukaryota > Metazoa > Chordata > Actinopteri > Osmeriformes > Salangidae > Mallotus > Mallotus villosus. The sequence continues at coordinate 12,917 of CAEFZP010002654.1, forward strand.
GGCTTCCAGAAGATCTACAAGCAGTTCTTCCCCTTCGGAGACCCCACCAAGTTCGCTCTGTTTGTCTTCAACGTGTTTGATGAGAACAAGGTACAGTATCACGTTTAACACATGCTGCTCTGGCTGTCTCGAAGATACAGTCACCATAGCAACCGCTCGACTATGATTATTAGGTGTGCTATTGTTCATGTTTTTATTTTCACGATCGTTATTATTAGTTTTATTTCGGAAAAATGACATTTCCGACAATATGAGAAACCAACGTTTTCATTGAGGCTGGAGATGGCTGCCTGCCAACCGTGCTGTGAGGCCCAGAGCTGCCCCCCAATGCATGTTGGGTAATGGACCTTCTGTGCTGGAGTTCTGTCGCATGATGGTGATGGTGTTGGTGTGTGAGAACCGTGCAAAGCAGAGAAGAAACCAGTCTGTCCCAGGAGGGGCAGTAACCCTGCGGGCCTGGAAGAGCCACTAAGAAGTCCATTCATGCCCTGTAGTCAGTGATGAGCCCCTGAAATACACAGTGGTTCCTATGTGCTGGGAATAGCTTTGAAGCTGTGTGACAGGAGCATCCGTCTTCCTAACGACCTGAGGATGAGCTGTGTTCTCAGGGGACGGCCAGGTGCGGGGCAGGAATAGCAGCAGGCGTGGCCCACTAGCAGGGCTCGCAACTCACTTTTTTTCCCCCTCACTGTCCCAGTACCGTCCCGACGTGCAAAATGAACGGTCCCAAACTGAACTCGGCCTGTCCCAAAATGTCAATTCTTGTGTTTTTGCATTTTGACATGGGTCGAGGTTATTTGAAAAATATGTTCTACTAAAAGTTTTGAAAGGTTGAAAATATATCTTTTTAATACAATTTAAAATATTTCAAAAATAGGTTTGCATCATTGATGATGAGGACTCTACTGTACTCTATTGTCCTCTGCTCTGCTGTACTCTACTGTTTTAGGCCTCTCTATTCTCCCTCTCTCCTCTCCTTTCACTGTGTAAAAAAATGTTTCTAAGTTTAGAAAGAAAAAGCGCTTGACTAAAGACAGTGGCTGTCCACTGTCGCCCCCACAGGACGGACGCATCGAGTTCTCCGAGTTCATCCAGGCCCTGTCGGTCACCTCGAGGGGGACACTGGACGAGAAGCTCAGATGTAAGGAGGTGACCTCTGACCTTAGGGTTAGGCGCTGACATCCGGCAAAAAAAATCTCTCATATTTTGTCTTTTACGCCACCCAAACAGGGGCGTTTAAACTGTATGACCTGGACAACGACGGCTTCATCACAAGAGACGAGATGTTGAACATTGTAGACGCCATTTATCAGATGGTGGTAAGTGTTTTTGTTTCACGTTACTAATGGACGGTATTTTGTTCTATGTTTTGTTGAAAGCCTTTACAGGTGTGTGCTGTTACAGTCCAGGTGTGTGTTGTTACAGTCCAGGTGTGTGTTGTTACAGTCCAGGTGTGTGTTGTTACAGTCCAGGTGTGTGTTGTTACAGTCCAGGTGTGTGTTGTTACAGTCCAGGTGTGTGTTGTTACAGGCCAGGTGTGTGTTGTTACAGTCCAGGGTGTGTTGTTACAGTCCAGGTGTGTGCTGTTACAGTCCAGGTGTGTGCTGTTACAGTCCAGGTGTGTGTTGTTACAGTCCAGGTGTGTGTTGTTACAGCCAGGTGTGTTGTTACAGTCCAGGTGTGTGTTGTTACAGTCCAGGTGTGTGTTGTTACAGTCCAGGTGTGTGCTGTTACAGTCCAGGTGTGTGCTGTTACAGTCCAGGTGTGTGTTGTTACAGTCCAGGTGTGTGTTGTTACAGTCCAGGTGTGTGTTGTTACAGGCCAGGTGTGTGTTGTTACAGTCCAGGTGTGTGTTGTTACAGTCCAGGTGTGTGTTGTTACAGTCCAGGTGTGTGTTGTTACAGTCCAGGTGTGTGTTGTTACAGTCCAGGTGTGTGTTGTTACAGTCCAGGTGTGTGCTGTTACAGTCCAGGTGTGTGTTGTTACAGGCCAGGTGTGTGTGTTACAGTCCAGGTGTGTGTTGTTACAGTCCAGGTGTGTGTTGTTACAGTCCAGGTGTGTGTTACAGTCCAGGTGTGTGTTACAGCCAGGGTGTGTTGTACGTCCAGGTGTGTGCTGTTACAGTCCAGGTGTGTGTTGTTACAGTCCAGGTGTGTGTTTTACAGTCGTGTGTACAGTCCAGGTGTGTGTTGTTACAGTCCAGGTGTGTGCTGTACAGTCCAGGTGGTGTTGTTACAGTCCAGGTGTGTGTTTTTACAGTCCAGGTGTGTGTTGTTACAGTCCAGGTGTGTGCTGTGTGTTTCAGGGAAACACAGTTGAGCTTCCAGAAGAGGAGAACACGCCTGAGAAGAGAGTCGATCGCATTTTTTCCATGATGGACAAGGTAGACCCTTTACACAAGCCTGCTTCTGAACCCATACACATTTCCCATCAGCCAATGGGACTCCACTGTAGTCCTTCCCTGCGCTGCGGGTCAGTGAGGCAAGCAGTGCACTTTAAACATATCAGTTGTTGGCCATTGCAGCATTACAAACACCACCCTGGCTGCAGTCTATATTAAACCCCCATAAACAACCAGCAGAGTCCCGCTCTAGTACCTCCAGATACCCAGCCCTCCACCCAGCAGAGCCCCAGCTACTGCCCTCTCGCCTGGGGCAGGCTCTGCTCTGTTGGCAGCCCAGTGAAAGCTGAGACAGCAGGGCGTGTTTGTCAGCTGCCTGCTCAGTGCCAGGGTCGGCCCAGAAGACTCGCCGGAGACCGCAACACTCAGTCAATTATACAAGCAGAGAGGAAGGGAGGGAGAGAGGGGAGGAGGGAGGGAGGGAGGAGAGAGAGAGAGAGAGGAGGAGAGGAGAGGAGAGAGAAGGAGAGAGAGAGGGAGGAGAAAGAGAAGGGTGACCGTTCGAGTGTACTGAACTGGATCAGCTAAACTGTGCTGAAAAGCCACGATACATTTCTCACTGTCTGAGAATCACTTTTGCCCCCTGCTGGTGAGAGCAAGTAACATCAGCTACTGTACTTCTCTGTCTGGTTGTTGTTCCAGAACCGGAATGAGAGCAAAACTCTACTCTTCCTATCTGGTTGTGTTCCAGAACCCGAGTGAGAGGCAGTTTTGTTCCAGAACTTTCAACTTTCACTTTATTTGTCCCCTTAGGGACAGTTGGTTTTGCAAGGCTTAGAAAACAGCCATAGAAACAAAACGATAAAATCTAAAAACACCTTGGAGGTTGTGGATTTAGGGTAGAACAGTGGGTCCAAAGATGTCTCTCCAATCATGGAACTGCTATAAATGAATTACATATAAAGTAAAGTGCCAAAAAAAGACTTAGAAGATGAAAGAAGAAGTCCTTGGAAGAGAGGTAAAGGTGCTCTGTCTGGTTGTGTTCCAGAACGCCGATGGGAAGCTGACTCTGCAGGAGTTCCAGGAGGGATCGAAGGCAGACCCCTCCATCGTACAAGCTCTGTCTCTCTACGACGGCCTGGTGTAGAGCTGGAAGGTCAGTAGCAACAGTAACCACAACAGAAACACCCACTGCTGTTCGATTCCCTTTATTAACCCCAAAGGAATTTTCAGATCTACTCTCCAGTACAGTGAACTGCCTGATAGAATATCTGCCAAACGTTTTCTGTATAACATCAGTAGCATAATGAAACTAAATGCTTATTTCCTTACAAAAGCTCTTGAGTGGTGCTTGGCGACAGACTGAGGAGAAGACGTTGTCAGTGCACAGTTAGTTCCCATGAATTATTCAGGAAAACCTCTGCTGATTGTTGGCCGTCAGACAGACTGGCAGGGCTTAGGGGAGAGAGAGCTCCTGTCTCTCTTTACTCCGCCGGCTAACACTCCACACACCGTTACTGCCAATTCCTTTTGAATCGCGGCTGACAGTTAAAGCTCAATTGGCTGAATTTGCGGCTGCCTGCTGTGTTTGCAGTAGCGCTAGATGAAATGCTACTAATTCACCCCTATCAACAGGAAACGATGTTTCCAGACACACATGAACACGACGTTTGTCCTGATGAATCACGGTGTGTTGTGTTTCCCAGATGGTCCAGTCTGGCACCAGTAGACCTGTAGCTGTGGAGGACGCCCCCCCCCTCCCCCCTGTACAGCCTCTGGTAGCAGACGGGCTCTCAGGGGGGGGTGGGGGGGGAGACAGACAGACAGACAGACGACAGACAGACAGACAGACAGACATTGGCTTGCATGAGATTCCATGTCGTCATCTGCACATCTGCATCTCCACCATAGTAAAAACAACACTGACCCCTGTGACATCACAGAAGAGGAGGAGCTATGAGGAGAGACCCGCCCCCACGCGTGGTCTGTGGTCCTCTCAGAAGACTGTGGCAGCAGAGGAGTGGAGCCGGCTCGGAGAGAAGAACGTTCCGGAAAGTATTTCTCCTGGTAGTCCCACCTGTCTTGTGTGTACCCTGAACTAAGTCCCTGTGGCACGTCCAGATGCCTGAGCATCACACCTGCACACGTCAGGACCTGATGAGTTTGGAGATAATGGAGGCCAATTAGATGTATACAGTTGTCAAGACAGATTACATGCCAACGCAAATATTGCTTGTGATATTTTATTATCTTTGCGTCATTGGTTGGAGTGTGGTCAATCAAATATTATTTTTTTCAATGAACGCTTGTTTTTGGGTGTGTTTTTATTTATATTTTATGTTTATTTTATTTTGTTAATGAAAAGCTTTATATTATATTTGTGGTACGCGGTTCTTTGTGTATTTCCTGTTCCAACGGCCCCCGTGTAGCCCAGCTAGTACCCCTTCCCCTGAACAGCATGCCATACACGGCTCAATCCTTCACAGTTGACACATCCCAAACTAGCATCAATTGTATTAATCCCTGTGCTGTGGACAACCAGCCTCGGTTGCCCGTGGAGACACAGACAGGCAGATTGTCGTTGTGAAGCTTTTGCAGGCTGTGTGTTTAGGAGAAGTGTTCTGTTGAGGCGGAATTCAGCATGTTCAAATTATTTGTATTATTTGGTCAAAGAGATCGTTTCCTTCTGAGTGTCGGTGTTAAACTAGTCTCTCTGTCAGCCTTATGCAAGCGTAACTGTATCGGTCACTGTAATGTAATCGTAGTGATGGAGCACAATAAATAAAAAAGCATTTAACTGACTTTCATTTACACAAAGTGTCATTGAAATTCTTTCTAAGCAACAACCTCACAAGTTGACAATATCAACTCAGTTTAAGTAAACATCAAGATCCATGTAATCACGAGATTACGTCAGAGCGTGTATATAGGCTAGAGTGGAAATATTTTTTTGTGCTGCAATCAGTCTGTTCAGTACAAAAAAAGGTATACAATACGATAGTCATATAATGTTTATCCAAAGGCTAAACTCAAACTGGAATAAGAATTTGGTCTGATGATAGTCGTGTGAGACATGACTAGATATAGTCCTACTCTTCAACCGGACCATTAGACCCAGGTCAACATTACCATACATCCTTATCCAACAGGCTGCAGGAGATATCTACAGCCATTAGGAATAAAAAAAAACTTAAGGGTTTGACAAACAGGAAACGACAGGCTTGGAGACTAATAGGAATGACATCACTTTTATTCCGTGCAACCTATAGGTTGTAGCAGTTCCCAATACTGTTCAAACGTGTGTAATGGCTTCTAATGGCTTCTAATGGCGTGTATCGCGTTTGTAACAGTTCAGTGAAAAAATACAAACCAATCTGAACCCAGATCTTAGCTTTTCAAGTAGGCTGTTTATTTAATGTCTGGATGTAATGTCTAACAGAAACGTATATATACGGCGAGGCTTGTCCGAAACGTGATGTTTCTCTGACTTATGTCTATCTACTTTATTCACCATGGCGACTGTGTATAAAATTAGACGCGTGGCAGCTGAATATAAACGGTAGCTATTTATAAGTCAATGAGACAATGTTCATGGCTTATAACCAAAGTGCTCTCCGCCACACAAATAAAGTGCGTAATGTTATCAATATAATTTCGGTTCTGGTACACGCTTCAGAAACGAAAGAATAGCTGTCCAATAGAATGTGGGATGGGGTTAGGACTGGAAGTCACAGTCGGGTCAAGTTTCACTCAGAAAATCAGGTTGTTCTTCAGGACCCTTTTTAACACCCATCTCCGCCCCCGTTTGGAGAGCCGCGGACCATTTCTCCAGGGGAGTCTAAAGGCATCAGTCCTTCCAAACTTCTGCTCACGGATGTACCGCAACTTTGGAAATACCATAGAACATCATATGCACAGATAGAAACTTTGTTTGATTCCATAGGTTAAGTTAGATATCTATCCTAATTCGCCTGTAGGAGTGAAAACAGACAATTACAGATGAGTTTTGGACATTTTCCAATATTTAATTAGGTAGTAGGTCGTTTAATACTATTCTCAAAGCGTACAGATGTACTAGAAAGAACATGACGGATATCGTGTTGAAGTACCTTGCCTTGGCGCTCATCATCAGCGCGCACAATGTGTCGGCAATCCAGCGGGTTGAGGAAGAAGTTGGGTCCAGTGACAGCGCTTCAACTCTGGCCTTTGTGTTCGATGTTACCGGCTCCATGTACGACGATCTCAAACAGGTGATAGAGGGCGCCTCTCGGATCCTGGAGAAAACTCTCAGCCGGAGGACCAGACCCATCAAAAACTTTGTCCTTGTCCCATTTCATGACCCAGGTAAATACTTATCACAAGCTTTTAACTGACTCCTGAACATGACGTCCAGTCATGTACAGTATACTTAATATAAGCTTTCACATGTTCCTCTGTTTTATTTATATTTTTTAATTAAGCTTAATTGTAATTAATAAAACCATCAAGGACATCACCAAACTGGCTAAATATCTTGCTTATGGTATCAAGGAAAACACATTCAATGGTATATTATGATGTGTGTTTTATTGTTTTAGCAACGATGTAGGTAATATACACAGCCTCGGCACATTGATCATTGTATCAATACATTATGTTTGACACACATCTGAAATATCTCACTTCAACAAGATAGTAAAACATTTATGACAACACACAGTTTGGCTACATCATTCATGCTGAGGGTAGGTCTCAGCAGGGTCTTCACTTCCTCGACTAGGGGAAACCTGGAGCTTGAAACCAAGAGTTCTAATGGGGGGAGGGTGTTTGGTCGCTGATGAGAAGCATATGCTGTCTGCTTGTGTGTAATTACCCCCAGTCGCCCACCCCCCCTCCTCGCCCCTGGTCCAGGCTGGAGGGGTGGGAGGCTGGAGGGCTGTGAGGCTGGGGGCTGGGAGCTGGGACCTGGGAGTTGTGTGGCTGAAAGGCTTGAGGCTGAAGTCCTAGGTGGAGAGAGGCTGGGGGCCGGGGTCTGAGCTGGGGGCGGGGGCTGGGAGCTGGGGTGGAAGTGATGTTGCTGCTCAACTCTATACACACTGTGTCTCTGTTAAACATGCTGTGCCTCTGGGGTCCTTGTAAACTTCTAAGATTGCAAAGAGACGGTGTGAGTGACAAAGAGGTGTGACACTGGCAGTGTGTTTACGGGCCCCATGGCAGAGGAATGAGACAAAGGCTTAATCAAATGCATAGAAAGACAGTTTGAGAGATAGCGGGGCTGACTGACTGAATAAGGACAACTTGACACATCAAACACCCATATCACACACACACACACACACACACACACACACACACACACACACACACACACACACACACACACACACACACACAACACACACACACACAACACACACACACACACACACACACACACAACACACACACACACACACACACACACACACACACACACACAAACACACACACACACACACACACACACACACACACACACACACACACACACACACACACACACACACACACACACACACCACACACACACACACACACTTTCACACACACACACACAATCAAACTGGCGGCATCTACCGTCTGAACCTCGGCACTGTAATCAAGGACTGCTAATCTATACACCACAAACAATGAGTCCTTTGTGTGTTGGTTAATGTTTACTGTGCCCATCATCCAGCCCCTGAAGAAGGCTTGGGGCTACCCCACAGCTGTAGGAGGAGAGGAAACAGACATCGTAGAGACTCTGCAAAGTAGCGCAGCAGTAAACAGAGCTGACGAGAGAGCATGAGCATGTCACGGTGGACATCACACTCCTGTTCGGTGTCTTCCAAACACACGAACACGCCATGATGTGGCGAAGTCGTATCCAGTAGAATCAAATCAAATCAAAATGTATTTGTATAGCCCTTTTTACACGCAAGCATGTCACAGAGGGCTTCACATATGCCCATAGAGCTGCCCCTCAACCAACCTAAACCCTCAAGGAAGACAGATATAGTCCAAAGAGACTGGATGCTATGGTGCATGTACCTTGGAGTGGCAATAAAACGAGTGGCATTTGGGCTCAGTGTTTAACAGACGTTTTGCCTCTGCCCTTCTGTTTACTAACGTCAATCTGCCAAGGTGTTGAACTAGGAGGTGTCGAACTACTCCCAAGCAACAGCAAAGGCTTTTGTGTGTAGTAAGAAGATTCCCTGGCTTTTAAAGAAGCACTTACACGATTTAAAGACCGTCAAACATCTGTTCTAGACACTGTAACTAACCCTCGTCCTGTGATGACGTTTTGATTGGCCGTCCATTGATCATGTGTAACGTTACCTCCGTCTGCGCACTGTTTCCCCTCAGACATCGGCCCCGTGTCCATCACCACTGACCCCAAGAAGTTCCAGCAGGACCTGCAGGATCTGTTTGTCCAGGTGTGTACCAGAGCAGCCATGTGCACGGGCCTCTCGGGTTACAGGTAGACCGCCACGCCGCGTACGCCGTTCTGTACGCTGCATCGAGACGTGCTCTGTGCCGTCTGTAGACGGAGGTTAGGTTCGTTCCGTAGAGTTCCTGATCTAGACGAGGAACGGTGATCATAGTAGCTGGGGATGGCCTCGGGTGGTCTGTTGTCGGAGGGGGGTTGTGTAACGTTAACCCTTCCTGCCCTGCGTGTTTCCCTCAGGGTGGAGGAGACTGTCCTGAGATGAGTATAGGAGCCATCAAGAAAGCCCTGGAGGTCTCCCTGCCCGGCTCCTTCATCTACGTCTTCACGGACGCCCGGGCCAAGGACTTCCGGCTCAAACGAGACGTCCTGCAGCTGGTGCAGCTCAGACAGTCGCAGGTAGAGCCGGCCGCAGGCCCAGCCAAGCCGGCTCACCTTCCTACCGCACACTGCGGAAACACCACTGAGACCGTCTAATCCTGCTTGAACCAACCGCCTTCTGTCTTCTTCCCAAGACAGGGAAATAATTTCCCTTGACTGTAACCAGAATGCGTTTTGGTGGGATTCGCGGTGTTGATCCGACCCTGACCCTCCTCTCTCCTCCAGGTGGTGTTTGTGCTGACCGGGGACTGCGGCGACCGCTCCCAGCCGGGGTACCGTGCCTACGAAGAGATTGCCGCCACTTCCTCGGGACAGATCTTTCACCTGGACAAGCAGCAGGTTAACGAGGTGAGGACGCTTGTAAAAGGAGGGAAAAAAACTAAACCCAGAAAAATATATTTTAAAGGTTTTTGTGCCGGTTTACGGTCGTGGATGCACCGTCGGCGGTGTCGTGAGAGCTGAGTTGCTCCTTGAGAGACGGTCTGCGGCGTGTAACTGTATCTGAGCCGTGGAAGCCAAAGTCAGCCCGCCTCACTAGTTCCCTGTCAGACTTAAAACAAGCCAGCTTCCTCTCCGAGAGACAGTGGTATCCTGCGTGTCGACACAGGAGATGGCTGAGCTGGGCCGAGGGCTGTGACACGATCCAGCCCAGTAGGACTGTTCACTGCAGGCCCACTGAACCTCTGAACCCTACTACTGATTACGCGCAGCGCACACTTCCGTAGGTCTGCTTTATTTAACATTATTTGAAGTGTGTGTGTGCTGCTGGTGTGTGGGGCCTGGTTCTGTATAACCTCCACCGGTCTTTGCCTGTGTGGCGGTCCTTTACTGAGTCTGACGCAGGCTGGGATTCGGGGACCTCGGTTGGCTGGTTTAGCTGACAGCGGTCCTCTCTCACACCCTGACCCCCAGCTGACCACTGAGTGCCAGACCAGGCTGGAGCGTGTTTTGAATGTTCAGCAGTGACCCAACTCACATGTTCCCCAGCTGGATCTCTATCTGACTACAGTGGAGACAGATACTGGAACTGAGAGACACATTCATACGTGTAGTCGTAGTCGTGGCTACGTCCTGGATGGCTGTTATTCAATGCATGTATCGAAATCGTTTTATCATTAAAAATCACCTTAGCGCCACAAAGTCCAACTTAAATCTTCCCTCTTAACATGAGCTTAGGCAAATCAAATATACACCGTTTTTTGTGGTCTCGGAGAAGTAAGAGGGAAAACAGACTGCTTGTTTTCTTCTCTAATCCCAGGATATGATCTGTCATGGCTAAACTCACCACACACATACACACACACACACACACACGCACACACACATACACTCACAGCTGCCCTGCTGAGCTGGCTCCAAATCCTCACACAACAGCCCATTGTGAGAGTTGTGTGCACATTTCAACTGTCTGTAATCTAAAGAGATCTTCCAGTCAGCCGTGAACCCGCAACAGAACACTGGTGTGCTGTCTAAGACTGGACTCGAGCTTGGAGTCTTTCAGAGCTTGGACCTAAACTAAGATTGGACCATCCATAATCCTGTTGGATGTTGTCAGGTCTTAGTAAGATGTGTGCCGTGAAAAAGCTGTGAGGTTCCAGACTCTAATCCTGCATCGAGAATTACATTTACATTTAGCAGACACTCTTATCCAGAGCGACTTACAGTAAGTACAGGGACATTCCCCTTAGGCAAGTAGGGTGAAGTACCTTGCCAAGGACACAACGTCATTTTGGCACGGCCGGGAATCGAACTGGCAACCTTCTGATTAATAGTCCGATTCCCTAACCGCTTAACCCATCTGACTCCCTAGAATGTCTTCTTACATCAGCCTGCGTTCTGTATGTAGAACAGACAATATCGAGACAGGATATGATGTCATGAGTTACCCCTGTAGCCTTTAATCTACACTGGCTGCTTAAGATCACCTTGGCTCGACTTCCTCTTCCTCCAGGAACATGGCTAACCTCGTACTGAGTATTCCCAAAGCAGGTAGACTCAGTGCTGAGGTAAAGAAACAGCGGTGTTCCGCACCAGCGAAGCTAACCCCAGTTAACCTGCAACCCCTATCCTGTTCCTTGTGCTGTTGGAGAACAATGCCTGTCTCTGTAGCCGCTCTAGCCCAAACTCTTACACACAGGAAGACACATGTGGTCGACCCTTTCCCTGAAGATGTCAGAGGATAAGACAAGGCAGGTGTGTTGACGTTCATATCGAGGAGGCAAAGTGGTTCCATCTGGGAGTGATTTGGTCTAATGGCTCGGTTCCTGGCACCCCATCGCCCTGCTAACGCTGTCGGGGCTGGGTATTAACCTCATTTCTGCGGGATGCCGACCCCTGTCTGTTAGGTCTCCGGTCTCTCTGTCTCCAACGCCCTGGCACGACCACCACTCCTGGAGGAGCAGGGGGAGGTACTGAAGGAGCAGGGGGAGGAGTCTATGGGAGGAGCAGGGTGAGTTCTGAAGGAGCAGGGGGAGGTTCTGAAGGAGCAGGGTGATGTTCTGAAGGAGCAGGGTGATGTTCTGAAGGAGCAGGGGGAGGAGTCGAGGGAGGAGCAGGGTGATGTTCTGAAGGTGCAGGGGGAGAGTCTATGAGGAGCAGGGTGATGTTTGAAGGAGCAGGGTGATGTTCTGAAGGAGCTGGACGAGGAGACCTTGAGACGAGTTCTGTGGGAGGATGAAGGAGCTGGGTGATGTCCTGGAGGAGCTGGGTGAGGTCTGAGGAGCAGGGGGAGGTTCTGAAGGAGCAGGGGGAGGAGACCTTGAGACGAGCTCCGTGGGAGGATGAAGGAGCGGGAGGGGGCGTCACCCCAGCCTCAGCTGACCCTGTGGATCTCAGCTTCCTTTCACGCTTCCCAGAACAGGACAAGCTTCTTCCTGACACAGCGCCTGGTGTCTCTTCAGCTGAGACCTGCCGGATGGGCTTTCAAAGAGCCGTAGATCCTCCTCTCCTCCCCCACAGCCTCGAGGAGGGCCAGGGAGGCCAGGGAGCGAGGGAGGGGAGGGGCAGCATGTTCTTGAAAACACACCTTGGCTCACAGACAGAGGCAGTGAGGTTGGTCTCTGAAGCCTGGCCCTGTTGTCCACACTCGGGGGCCCAGATCCCTGTCCTCCCCTCCCCTCCCGGGGAGCGGGGATGAAGCGGACCCCCTCCCGCGGCCGATGTAGGTCACCCCGAGCGGTTTCCTGCTGGACTGGGAGAGAGAGAGAGAGAGCTACACATGTGGCAGCTGTTTCCAGTTGTAAAACGTTCCACAAACCAGCTGCTGTCAGCGCTGATACACAGAGCAGAGAGAGGGCTGCTAATTAAATTATCAAAGGCTCGGCCCTGGCCCGATTTTCTATGTTACTCCTAAATATACGAAGATTTGTTGCGTTAACCTCCGTCCCGGAGGGATTACCGCTGCAGTCTTCTTCGGATGCTTCGTTATGGAAACGATGCAGCCAAGATGTCTAAGGACCAATCACAACACACCAAACACAAGGCCCCTGACGCTTGTTAAGGTCTAAGACGACGGAAAAGAAAGAGTCCGGTCGCTGAAACGAGACCCCGAGCTCTAATTCAGCCGAGTCGTCCCCCGAAGAGAGACAGGCACGGAGAGAGACCCCCGAAGAGAGACAGGCACGGTTGATTTAACCCCGTGTCTGCCACACGGTCCTTTCACCTCTGGTGGAGCACATTCCGACGATATTTTCAGGATGGAATAGCCCACCGTTCAGTAGAGGGAAGAAGCGCACTGCGGTGTGAGAGATCAGGCCTGGGGGGGGTCTGCTGGGGGGGGGGTCTGCTGCGGTTCCGCTCCTCATTGTTCCTGCAGAGGGAGAACTCGACCCTCATCTCAGAACGTGACGGCTGCCTGGCTTCTCATTCAGCCCGCTCGCAATCAGCTATTTTAAGCCCATCCAATATTAATGTAACCAGAGAGGACAATGTTCGCATACTATCACGTACTGTAGCGCCCCCCTCCCCCCCACACTGACCCCCACTGAGGATTCATCACTGACAGGGGCCTCTCTGTGACAGACTCCCGTCTGGAAGCTCACGCTGAACATGGAACCAGAACTGCACCTTATCTTACTGGCACTTTAGCTCTTGTTTATGGAGGATCCCTGGGAGACGACAGTCAGCAATAAAAGAATGTCCGAAGACAAAGAACAGCTTGCAGGGTGTGTGTGTGTGGTTGTGTGTGCGTGTCCTTGCATGTGCATGCATGTGTGTGTATGTGTGATATATCTGTGTGTGTGTACTTGGGTGTGCATGTGCGTGTGCATGGCCGTGCTTGTCACAGCCACATCCTTCCCATCCTTCCTCCAGAGGGGACAGTAGAAGGGTCCCAAAGTGTCTGTCCAGCCTCTCAGTGATGGTGTCTGTGCCCCTCCTCTCCAGGTCCTGAAGTGGGTGGAGGAGACCGTCCAGGCCCTCAAGGTCCATCTGCTCTCCTCCAATCACGACAGCGCGCAGGACAACCAGTGGGAGGTGCCCTTCGACCCCAGCCTCAGAGAGGTCACCGTGTCCCTCAGTGGCCCCGCCCCCCAGATCCAGCTCCTGGACCCCCTCGGTGAGTCTCCGGCCCCCCCGGCGGTCAGTAAGCGTCCACCCTCCTGTCGGACCGAGGACAGGACGTTAATGTGTGTGTGTGTGTGTTCCAGGCCGGACGGTCGGCGTGGAGGAGGGGCTCACGGAGCTGCTGAACATCCCCAACTCTGCCCGCGTCGTCAACCTCAAGTTCCCACGGCCGGGAGCCTGGACTCTCAAGGTAACCCCCTGACCCCCCCCGACACTCCTCCTTCTCTGTAGCGTGGTGCACGGTGGAACATGTGAGCTTTTCTTTACCCAGACGAGCTGCGGAGGCCGACACACTCTGAGGGTGACGGGAGTCAGCAAGCTGGACTTCAGAGCCGGGTTCTCCAGCGTGCCTGTCTCCGAGTTTAACCACACGAGGGAGAGACCTATCAAAGGTGATTTCTGTTTCCACATGGTATTATATCATCACACACATGTCTCTATAAGACTGTCTCTTAAGAAAACTGTACGTGTACATGTATAAGTTTCACAAGGATACGTTGGTATGGCTCTGTGGTGGAGTATTTGACTGCAGATCAAGAGGTCCTCTGTTCAAATCCCTCCAGTATGTCACTCTAGATGACCACAAGAGATCTCTAAACAACCACAGAACCTGAGATATAACCCACAGTATATTTCGGGTGAGTGACTCATGTGTGGTTGTTGTCCCAGGCGTCCCGGCTCACGTGCTGCTGAAGTGTACGGGTCTAGAGCCTCCGGGCCTGCTGAGCTACGTGGAGCTCGTGTCTGGATCGGGGCGCTCCATCCGCACGCTCCCCGTGCCCCTGCCCTCCGACGGGGGCCAACGGGGCCTCTGGACGCTGCCTGAGTTCCGGACCCCCTCCCAGAGCTTCTTCCTCAAGGTGACGGGTAAGGACGAGGAGGGATACCGCTTCCAGAGGCTGTCCAGTGTGTCGTACACCAACATCATCCCAGGTAAGACCCCCTGCCCAACTCCACCACACCCCTGTGGACACCTGAGTTCCAGTCGACCTCTGACCTCTGTCCCCCCCCGTCCCCGTCGACACAGACCCCCCTGCGGTGAGCATGCCCACTGCGGTGAAGGGCTTTTACATGCAGCCCGCTGTCATTGGCTGCTCCGTGGACAGCGACGTTCCCTATAGGCTGAGGTTCACAAGGGGCGGGCTGAACCCTCGGAGAAGAGAAGCAGTTTCAGTGAGTCTACTTCCTGTGTCGCTGTGTCTTGCCTGTGTGTTCATGAACTTTAGACTTCCTGTAAGACATCCATATTCACCGACGGTTAGAACAGATAATGAGGTAACTCGCTGGTATTTGTGCGCCGTTGCCAGGGCTGCAACACATTATTGCTGACGACGCCTGCTGCGTTTTTATTTGGTGCATCAATCAGGAAACGGCTATACACAAAAGAGTCTGTGTACATTTACACATTTCACTATGTCATCCTGGAAACAAAATTAAGGGCTTTTTTTTCCACTGACACTCTGTTTTGAATTACATCCCTGAACCGAAACAGGCGCTTGTTGAAATGTATTTCTGTTCCATGTGTGCCAGCCAGGCTAGTGGTGTGTGATCTCAGACAGGGTTCCCATGACAATCTCCCGGTCACATGACCCGATCACTGTTGACTGATTGGCTCTCAGGTTCTCGGCCAGAGCATCATGGGAAATCCCCCAGGCTTCGGGCGATGACGAGGGAGCGTACGAGTGTGTCGCTCAGAGCAGCGCTGGGCTGGGACGAGCCCGTCACACAGCTCACTGTCAGAGGTATGTCACACACACACACCAGACACACACATGACCACACACACATGACCACACACACACGACCACATTCACTCACCCAGAGACTCGCAGACCCCAGAGTTAGCTGAAATCCATCCCAGAAATCCTTATCTCCGTTTAATACAACCCGCCTAAACACCGTACCGTGAAAGCCGCATCAGACGATCTCGAAGGTGTGTCACAATGCTCACTGTCACTGTGTTCCCCTGGTGTCTCACGATGCTCACTGTGTTCCCCCTGGAGTGTCCCACGATGCTCACTGTGTCCCCCTGGTGTCTCATGATGTTCACTGTGTTCCCCCTGGAGTCTCACGATGTTCACTGTGTTCCCCCTGGTGTCTCATGATGCTCACTGTGTTCCCCTGGTGTCTCACGATGTTCACTGTGTTCCCCTGGTGTCTCACGATGTTCACTGTGTTCCCCTGGTGTCTCACGATGTTCACTGTGTTCCCCTGGTGTCTCACGATGTTCACTGTGTTCCCCCTGGTGTCTCATGATGCTCACTGTGTTCCCCTGGAGTCTCACGATGTTCACTGTGTTCCCCTGGAGTCTCACGATGTTCACTGTGTTCCCCTGGTGTCTCACTGTGTTCCCCTGGAGTCTCACGATGCTCACTGTGTTCCCCCTGGTGTCTCACTGTGTTCCCCTGGAGTCTCACGATGTTCACTGTGTTACCCCTGGTGTCTCACTGTGTTACCCTGGTGTCTCACGATGTTCACTGTGTTCCCCCTGGTGTCTCACTGTGTTACCCTGGTGTCTCACGATGTTCACTGTGTTCCCCCTGGTGTCTCACTGTGTTACCCTGGTGTCTCACGATGTTCACTGTGTTCCCCTGGAGTCTCACGATGTTCACTGTGTTCCCCTGGTGTCTCACTGTGTTACCCTGGTGTCTCACGATGTTCACTGTGTTCCCCTGGAGTCTCACGATGTTCACTGTGTTCCCCTGGTGTCTCACGATGTTCACTGTGTCCCCCTGGTGTCTCACGATGTTCACTGTGTTCCCCTGGTGTCTCATGATGTTCACTGTGTTCCCCCTGGTGTCTCACGATGTTCACTGTGTTCCCCCTGGTGTCTCACGATGTTCACTGTGTTCCCCCTGGTGTCTCACTGTGTTACCCTGGAGTCTCACGATGTTCACTGTGTACCCCCTGCGCGTCACAGAACCTCCTCCGGCGCTGAAGGCCCCCGTCAACGTCACCTCGTCCGTGGGGAGCACGGCCACCCTGTCCTGCCAGGTGGAGGGGACCATGCGGCACAACCTGACGTGGTGGAGGCAGGGGCGGCCCCTCCTGGCCCTGGGGGGCAGGGTGAGGACGCTGGGGGACGGCTCTTCCCTGGAGGTGAGCGCGGTGAGGCTCCAGGATGCGGGGGAGTACCAGTGCGTGGCCACCAACGCCCACGGAGACAGCAGGATCTCCTTCTGGCTCCTGGTCCCAGGTAGGGCTCTGGGTGCCGGGTGCTAACCCTCCGCACGGCATTTCATCTGCTGGAACGTTTAGCCAGGCTGGCTTCCTCCTCGAGACCTCTTGTCATCTGGTTTCCATCTCAGCCCAGCTCCTACCCCCCCCTACCCCCTGCCCCCTCCCCCCACACCCCCTCACACACACACACACACACACCCCTTCTACCCCGTACATGGACGGTTTCCAGTCACAGCATGTTACTCATCAGCCAGATTTGTGTGCTAGTAAAAAAAAATGTTGTGGCTTCGATCATGGCCATGCTCTCAGACGCTCGTAAGGTGTTTGCAAACGACCGGGCAAATGTGGAACATGCCTCTCAGTGTGACGTAGCCCGATGACGTCAGCTCCTTGCCAGGCCCGCGGCCCCGGGTGCCAGAGCTGTGCCGTAGCTCTGCCCCCCCCAGAGCTGTGTGACCAGGCCCTGACTCACCACACCGCTCCTGTTCCCCCTCTGCAGAGGCTCCCTCCGTGGTGATTCAGCCCCAGGGTCAGGCCTTCTCCTTGGGGGACGAAGTCCGGGTCGTCTGCTCCGCCACTGGATCTCCCTCGCCACAGCTCTTCTGGAGTCACGGAAACCTCTTCCTTAGTCATCGTCCGAGGTACGGGAACCCTGCCCTCTCAACACCTCCAGGAAGTTCATGGTTTTACCTCACACATGCATGTCAGATCCTGTCGGCCCAAATCCTCAAGTGTTATAATCTGAACAACACAAGAAACAGCTCCCAGACTTCCAGTCTCTGAATGTTTTGTACTGTACATAACATATTCAAAAGAAATCAGCCTCAAGCCATCCTGAAATGTGTTTTGGAATAAAAGCAGGGACTGTAGTGATTCATTGAGACATCTGTCTTTTCCATTATGTATAAGATCAACAAACTGTAACTCCCCGATGTCGGTTTGATTTGATGCAGATTGACTCTGACCCAACAAGGAGTCTTGACCATCTCTAACGCCCAGCCTCAGGATTCGGGGAACTACACATGTCTGGCGACCAATGAGGCTGGGACTTCGTCACAGTCAGTGACTCTCACATTCGCAGGTAGGAACACAGGAGCTGCGAAAAACACTGTTCCACACCGAGTTGGAAAAAATACATTTGTTTAGCAGACGCTCGTATCCGAAGGGACGTACATTTAACCCCCGCAGTCTACTAATCTGCAGTTTAACGTCCGTGTACCTTGGAAGCCTCTCCCGAGGGTGTACTGGGGGATACACTTTGTTTTCTCCGCGAGTTTCATTTTTAACATCATAGTATATCCGTCCAGATACCCAGCGACTGGCTGGATACAGCCCCTCAGCCAGCTGTCCCTCTGCCCCCTGTCCTCTCTGAGTGACACTCCCTCTCTCTCTGTTGACGCACAGGGAGATGTTAGTCAGCTCTATATTTAACCTGACGCTGCCCCACTCTCCAGTCGATTTTAATTAATTCAATTCACATATAACTGGTATTTTTATCGGGTGTCGAATTGCCGGCATGTCTGGCCGTTTGGCGGATGATTCGTCTTTTAATCGAGTTTATGAGTTAAGCTCTGTGTGTGTGTGTCCCCCTCCTCTACCCTACAGAGGTCCCCCGTGTTGTGGCCAAGCACAAGGTGGTCCTGGTGGCGGTCGGAGGGGACGCCTCCCTGCAGTGCCTCGTCACAGGCGCCCCCCCACCCAAGCTCCACTGGTTTAAAGGTAATGATGACCGCCTGATGATTATGATAATGATGACCGCCGGTTCACGTGAGAGGGATTCATGAAGGATATGTGGACATGTGCTGGAGGGATAGCCTAACGTGCCATGTGTGTGTGTGTCTCCTGTTGTGTGTGTTGGGGTGTGTGTGTGTCCTGCTGTGTATGTGTGTCTCCTGTTGTGTGTGTTGGGGTGTGTGTGTGTCCTGCTGTGTGTGTGTGTCCTTCTGTGTGTGTTGGGGTGTGTGTGTGTCCTTCTGTGTGTGTTGGGGTGTGTGTGTGTCCTGCTGTGTGTGTGTCCTTCTGTGTGTGTTGGGGTGTGTGTGTGTCCTTCTGTGTGTGTTGGGGTGTGTGTGTCCTGCTGTGTGTGTGTGTGTGGGGGGGGATGTTCCAGGGGACTTGCAGGTGGGCTCCGGGCCGTCGTCTGAGCAGGGCGTTGAGCGTGGCGTGCTGCTGATCCGAGGGGCGAGGGTGACGGACGCGGGCCGCTACAGGTGCGAGGCCCGCAGCTCCGCCGGAACCTCCTCGGACACCGTCACCCTGGAGGTCGGAGGTGAGGGCGGCGGCCATCTTAACCTCGCTCACACACTCTCACATTAACAGGGACGACAGACTGGCTTTATTTCCTATTTCAGGCCTGTGGTTTCAGCACAGCTATACTTAGTCCCAGGAGGTTGGTGTGTGTGTTGGAGCTCATGCGTGCTGTTCTTCCTCTCGTCAGAGGGACCCGTGTTTCACGAGGTGCCGGGGGACATCGCGGTCAGCGTCGGCGAGAACGTCACCATACCCTGTGTCGCCAGGGGTTTCCCGTTGCCCGCGGTGACGTGGCGGAGAGAGGACGGCAGGCGGGTCCAGACCAGGTCTGGTAGCCATGGTAGCCAGGGCGGAGCAGAGAAGATGGGGATGGGATATCTGCAGATAAAGAGTGAGTTACACACCCGTCTCACCACCCGTCTCACCCCCCGTCTCAGCCCCGCCCCTCCTATGGCCTCGTCTGACTGGCATTGCTGAGATTCCCTGAATGAATATAAACGTGTATATATAGAGGAGGTGGAGCCCCCCCACAGATAAGATTCAGTAAACGTTTTCTTAAGAGTGTGAATGTAACGCGATCATCTTGGCTCTGCTTCAGGAGCATAGTTTCCCCTCTCTCTCTCTCTCTCTCTCCTCTCTCTCTCTCTCTCTCTCTCTCTCTCTCTCGGAGAGAGGGCGAGAGGGGGGCGACCCAGGCCAGTGTAGAACTGAGAGAGAGAGGTGGTTGGGTTTTGGTGCTCCTGTACGCGCTGGACAGCTCTTGGCCCATGTCTTGGCAGAGAAGAACTGACCCTAAACGTTTATGGGCTGTGTTATGTTTTATTGGAGTAGCACCAGTAGTATTTTTGCATAGCACACGTATGGGTCCATCTGGACTGACCTGATTTGCTGAAAGTGCAGCAGATGGCTGGTGTTTACCTAGCATTAGGAAGAGATGAATACCATCGCCATGGGCTGTAAACATGTCCGATGTGTAAAGCTTTCTCAGATATGGCCCCTTCTCTGGTGTTTACCCCATTCTCCATCTCCACACTGAACACCGGGCTACACATATCTGTCTTCATGCCATCTGAGCAGAATCGCACAATCTGCTTCTGAGGAAAACGCCGTACACATGGGCACAGCTGCAGTACATTACACCCAAATCGCATGTTCACGTTTTGACTAATACAAATGGCTTGATAAGTCAACAACTGTGGTACATTTTTGAGCTCTGGTCCGATATGTTTATCTTTTACGTCATCACTTGTAGATAAATGTATAGAAGACCTTTCTCATATTTAGCTCGACAGAACATTCTTTGGCCTCTCTGTGCATATGTGGGGGTATATGACTAATTAATATGACGGTTCTAACTGACTGTGTGTGTGTGTGTGTGTTTACAGGCGTCTGGCTGGACGATGAGGGCCTGTACATCTGTGAGGCTAAGAACCAATTCGGGACCGTCAGGACCGAAGTGAGCGTCTCCG
The DNA here is from genome assembly GCA_903064625.1 of Mallotus villosus. Classification (NCBI taxonomy): domain Eukaryota; kingdom Metazoa; phylum Chordata; class Actinopteri; order Osmeriformes; family Salangidae; genus Mallotus; species Mallotus villosus. The sequence goes on from CAEFZP010002654.1 coordinate 33,546, forward strand.
TAACTGGACTAGGTATGGCCTCGATCTCCCCTCTACCAGTTCCCCTCGCTATGCCAACGGTCTCCACGGAGACCGGTCTGATAATAGCTGATATGTATCCTCCTCTGTGTACCCAGCTGTTGGAGTTATATCTGGGTTGTATCTAGATCAGTGGTGCTCAACCCTGGTCCTTAAGTACCCCCTGTCCTGCACGTTTGAGATGTTTCTCTGCTCCAACACACCTGATTCAAATGATGGGTCGTTAGCAGGCTTCTGCATAACTAGATAACGAACCATTCATTTGAGTCAGGTCTGTTGGAGCAGGGACACATCTAAAACATGCAGGACAGGGGGTCCCTGAGGACCAGGGTTGAGAACCACTGATCTAGATGACATCCTCCTCCCTTGGTTCCTCAGAGCCCCCCGTCCTTGCCCAGGGAGCCCCAGTCCTGACCACCAGAGTGGGCCAGTCGCTCAGTCTCCCCTGCATGCTGCTGGATGGAATCCCCCTGCCTGAACGCCACTGGACCCACAACGGCAAACCAGTAAGAATGGACACATTCGCCAGTCCTCCTTATGTCATTTTAAGTGTCGTTCAGAAGACGCTTTTATTCTGAAACTCTGCTGTTCAGTCAAGTGAGCTATCCCCACATCCCCAGCTATACAGGTGTGTGTCCCATAATATGTCTGGTTGTCGTAACGCCAGCGTGTGCTCCCCTGTAGTTGCAGCTGAGCGGGCGGGCCTTCCTGCGGAGCGACGGCAGCCTTCACATCGAGAGGACCGCCCAAGGGGATTCTGGGAGTTACGTCTGCACGGCGGTGAACGTGGCGGGCTCGGTGAACATCTCCGTGAGCCTGGAGGTCCACGGTGAGAGCTCCGCCTCCTCTCTGTCATAGCTCCGTCTCCTCTCTGTCATAGCTTCGCCTCCTCTCTGTCATAGCCCCGCCTCCTCTCTGTCAGAGCTTCCACTCCTCTCTGTCATAGCTCCCGCCTCCTCTCTGTCATAGCTCCGCATCCTCTCTGTCAGAGCTCCCCTCCTCTCTGTCATAGCTCCGCCTCCTCTCTGTCATAGCTCCGCCTCCTCTCTGTCAGAGCTCCGCCTCCTCTCTGTCATAGCTCCGCCTCCTCTCTGTCATAGCTCCCGCCTCCTCTCTGTCAGAGCTCCGCCTCCTCTCTGTCATAGCTTCCACTCCTCTCTGTCATAGCTCCGTCTCCTCTCTGTCCATAGCTCCGCCTCCTCTCTGTCAGAGCCCCGCCTCCTCTCTGCCAGCTCAGGGCCGGCCAGGGTCCACCACACGCAGACGTGCTCTTTAAACATGCTAACAATGTGCTGACTGTGGAGAAAAAGATCATCATACAGACGAGCTTCATTACTGCCTGCCGTGTGTTAGTGAAAGGGGCTTCTTTGTTCCGTAACCGTGGTGATGGATGCCCCGATGAAGGGTCTTCATCGGGTTGTAATGAAGACACGCCCCCCTGGTCTGACCTCTGACCTCTGCCTCCGGGCCCTGGCAGGGTGTCCGTGTCGTCGTAGAAACGGCTGAATCATATTGAATGTGATTTACTTTCACAGTGCCCCCTGAGATCAACAGCGGCCCGTACGACTACACTGCCAGCGAGGGCGTGGCCATCACCCTGTCGTGTGAGGCCAGCGGCGTTCCCATGCCAACTGTCACCTGGTCCAAGGTAACGTCTGTTTGGCTTCGTTCAAAGGCAACGTTGCACAAATGACTGTTTTGACCGCATGCCCTGAAATGCCGTTAGTAACTTCACACAATATCCTGGTGACTGCTGTTATTGTTAATCGGTCTTAAGATTAATGACCATCGAGATCATATAAATCGACTGTAAACAAATGTAGCTTTCCTGTTTTTCCTCTATCATTTTCCTCTAGTGGGGCTGTGCATTCTGCCACGTGCATTCTGTCTAGCATGTTTCTGTCAGGTGAAATTGGCACTGTTAAAAGCCACCTCGTTAAGGAGGATAAGTACATGTGTGTGCCTGCCTGTGTGTACTTCAGTTAAAGAGAGAGTTTCGGGGGAGAAGGGGCTCTGTAATTACAGGCGTCATCAGAAGTGAGTCTCTGAACTGTAGTGCACTGTGTTGTACTGAGGACACTGCTCTCTCTCCCTACCCTCTCACCCCCCAGGGTCGACAGGCCTTGCCCAAGGACAGGCCCCTCCCCCAGCCAGACCAGGCTGGCCACCTCCACCTCCCCAACCCCACCCTCCAGGACGCTGGCGTCTACACCTGCACAGCCAGCAGCGCTGTGGGCTTCACCAGCAGAGAGATGCAGCTCAACGTCAACAGTGAGGAACACACAAACATCCTCAACATGAGAAACTCCTCACACTTTGAGAAATGCCGATTCATGGCCTCGGGCCGATTTACGTAACATACAAATTAAATACCAAAAACATTTCAGATCAGTCAATGGAACCTTTACTGTTTCGTCTTTCTCAGCCAAGCCTAAGATAATGGGGGTGAGCGGTCATGGCAACGCGGTAACCATGGCTGCCGCGGTGGGATCCGAGGTGGTTCTTCCCTGTGAGGTGCAGGGAAGCCCCTCCCCCCTGATCACATGGACCCGAGACGGACAGCCCATCCCTCCAGTCACGGCCTGGTGAGAGAAAACCCCGCCTCTCCGTCCCCTCCTTCCAGACCCTCACTAACCTGCTCTGCTAACGACCACCATCGCACTCTTAACGAGGGCCTTTGATTGGATCCGGCTGCTCTAAGATCATTTAGAGGCAGACAGAGAGGCAGGCTTCGTGTTGATGAGCAAAGAGCAGATCAGAGGAAAGTAGAGGCAGACATTTGGTATAGAGCAGAGAAGAGCAGACTAGTGTGTAGCAGCAGAGCAGAGCAGAGCAGAGCAGAGAAGAGCAGACTAGTCTGTAGCAGAGCAGATCAGATCTGTGTGCAGATGCAAGGAGGCTCTCTGAGAAGGAACATCTGGTTCTTCATGGATGTGTGATGTGGTCCGTCTGACTGGATGTGTCTACCCCCGCTGTCTGCTGCTGAGTGTGGGGCACACACCCCAGCTGACAGAGACCCCCGGGGCAAGACCACCAGACCACCAGACAACCAGACCACAGTCACTGCATGGAGACGAGGGCAGGCAGAGGACTGGAGTCTGGAGAGGGAGAAGGAGAGGGAGAGACATGCGTGAGGCCACAAAGGGATGTGGGTGAGGGGAGGGAGGCGGGGGGGGACAGGAGGATGGAGGGAGGGAGGGGAGGGGGGGGAGGGAGGTACGCCGACGAGACGAGAGGAAGAGACTGTCCCGTTTGACGTTCGGTCCCCTGTGGATCCCCTGCCATAAAACAACATGTTGACTCTGTACCATGCCTGTCTGATGAGAATAGCACACCTCCACAAATACCCCCCCTTATCCTGCCCCCTCCACTCTCCCCTCCCCCAACACTACAGCCCAGCCAGAGACCAGCCAGAGACCAGAGGAAGCTGATAATACCTCAGCATTGTCTGGGGAGTGCCTCCCCCCCCTCGACACCCTTCCCCCCCCACCACTGCCCCCCCAACCCCACCCCCACCGGCCTTGTGGTGAGACATTAGACTTCCAACAGCCTACCCCTGGTCTTCCTCCAGGGTCAGAGGAGCTTCTTGTCAGCCCAGCCTGAGTTAGTAGAGCTGGGGTTGACCTCCAGGGGTCAGGGACTCCTCTGGTTCTTCCTCCAGGAGAGATGCCGTCAGCCCTCACTGGCTGTCCCAGGGTGCTCCGGCCGCGCTGGGTCAGTCTGGGTACACACAGGTGCTGACACCAGCGTGGGGAGGAGCAGGGGGCTGGAGGGGGCCGGGGGCTGCCTCTGGTTCCCCCGTGAGGGTGCTGCTCTGACCTGGCCCTGACATGCTGCTGGGGCTAGGGGCTGGGGGCTGGGGGAGAGGGCAGAGGGAGTTTAGAGCCTCCATGTGCCGTGTTGAAACACAGAAGCCTTTGTGTCGCCAGGCCTTTTCCACTTCACACGTGTTATTGTTGTGAGTGAGTTGCTTAGGAGACACACTTATCTTCGATGAATCCACGCCCGTGTTTAGATTGGTGTGGTCGTATCTGTTTATGAAGCTGGACAGCTTCTGAAACAGGTTTTTGCCATCAAGTTATGACGGATTTTCAGTTTCCCATTACTGATATGCGTGATTATGAATGCATGGACACACGTACAACACTGAGGTACACATACACACACACACACACACACACAGCCTGTTCAAACGCACCTGTTAGTTTGGGCTCACACTAACACATATACAAGCTTGTAGATCGTAACTAGGTTATTCTGACCCCTGACCCCTGACCCCTGATGACCTCTGACCTCCCCAGGTTCAGTGTGCTCCCCTCCGGCTCTCTGAAGATCTCCGACGTGCGTTTGAGTGACAGTAAACGCTACACCTGCTCAGCAGCCAACCCAGCGGGGAACGTGTCCCTGAGCTACGACCTGAACATCCAAGGTAGCCCTCCTCTCTCCTCTCCAGGCCCGAGTCCGAGGCTGAACATGTAAACATTCACATTACATTTGATTCATTAGCAGAGGCGTGCCTGCTATATTCAGGGGTGTAGGAATTTTTGTGGATGAATATGACAGTCCACCCCTCTTCCTATTAAGAAAGGAATATTTAACGTCCGCAACCTTAAAAAAAATCAAAATAACTTCCAACCCATATTTGAAAACACACCTCCCTGCTTAGATGCATCGTGTTTTTGTTTTTTTGTTTCCCTCAGCCAAGCCCAAGATCCAGGCTGGGTCCGTCGGTGCTGAAGGCTCTGATTGGCCAGACGGTGACCCTGCCGTGCGTGGTACAGGGGGAGCCCCGGCCGCAGGTCAGCTGGTTCCACGACGGGCGCCAGCTGGAGACCGGCGACGTGGGGGCCCTCAGGATCCCCAGGGCCGGCCTGGCAGACCGGGGAAGCTACAGCTGTGTGGCGGAGAACAGCGCGGGGCAGGATACCCTGCTGATACAGCTGGAGGTGCTGGGTGAGTCCACAGAACCAACCAGTGGCTGAGCGGTTAGGGAATCGGGCTAGTAATCAGAAGATTGCCGGTTCGATTCCCCTGACTGACGACCAGAGCAGACAGGCAGAGCTCAAACCAGGAAGCTCAGGGATCAGGATTTGTTTCCTGGAGGCAGAACCAGCATGGTTAGAGAGGATCTAGGACCATGACAGAGTGACCTCTGTACTAGCTGCTCAGTGGACCGAGCTGCCCTTTGACCCCGAAGGTCAGGGCTGGGTGAGGATGGTCCCAGAGGACGCGGGGTTAATGAGGGAGCAGAGGTCAGATGTCACATGACTCATCACGTCTGGGCAGAGAGAACAGTGTTCGTCTCACCTCTCACTAACCCTTTCACTAACGCTCTGCCTGAGGCTAAACCAGACTGGAGTCAGGCCGTTTGGTAATTAGAAGACTTGTCGTTAGGATGGTCGTTACTCCCTAAGTTGGAGCTGGACTCGTATGACCCCTGCCGTAAGACGAAGCTAGCCCTGGGTCTAATGATGTTAGCGACCCTTCCCGATCTAATGACTTCCTGTTTCCCCATCTCTCCACAGAGGCTCCGTCCTTCGCCGAGGCTGGTGACGTCGTCATGGAGATAGTGGCTAACAGCCAGGTGCTCATCCCCTGCCCTGCTCAAGGTACGACTCCGATTAGGGACGAGTCACTGGACGCCGTTTCCCAGCGCAGTGTTCCGTGACCCCGTCGGCGTGGTTTTCATCCAAGCTTGCGCCTTCGCTCTTTCTACTCTATCGTCTTGGCGACGACGAGTTAGCACTCACCGCGGTCGGGGGAGGCCGGCTTCATCAGAAGACTTGGCCCGGGAACGAGCGTGTGTTTATTTACATCCGTGCCGAGCATTCATTCACGTGTTTTAGCGCCCTCCCTCACCCCCTCCTGACAGGGGTGAGTAAATAGCTGTTGTTTGTGTGGGGCCCTCGCCATGGCAACGGGGACATATTTGGGAAGGTGAGGAGAGGCTGAGCTACGTGAGAAGCAGCTGGAGGCATGCTCGGCCGCCCCCCCTCTCCCGCCCCCTCCTCCTCGCTGGCTCACATCTGTTTTCCTCTGCACCGGGCCAACAGGGAGAGGAATCCTAATTACAGGCCGCTGCTGGAATAATGTACAGAGATGTCTGCAGGGATCTTCCACACAGGAGAGGAGGAGGAGGAGGGAGACAGGTTACTTCAGTCCTCTTGTAGCCCAGACAGACAGGCAGACAGGCAGACAGGCAGACAGGCAGACAGGCAGACAGGCAGACAGGCAGACAGGAAGACAGGCAGACAGGCAGACCAGCAGGCTCCTTATGTCCTCCTTTACCCCAGACATACATACAGGCAGACAGACAGGCAGACAGACAGGCAGACAGACAGACAGACAGACAGACAGACAGACAGACAGACAGACAGACAGACAGACAGACAGGCAGAAAGACAGACAGACAGACAGACAGACAGACAGACAGACAGACAGACAGACAGACAGACAGACAGACAGACAGACAGACAGACAGAACAGACAGACAGACAGACAGACAGACAGGCTCCTTATGTCCTCCTTTACCCCAGACAGACAGACATGCTATACCTACACAGTACACATCCATAAGGAGACAACAAAACTATAACTAATCACTGTAATTAAATAACTACATCACTATAATGATGTTATAATTGTATATGTAGATATGTTAATGTTCAGCGGTGAAGCTATGCTTGGCGAAATCTAAATAGACTCAAAGACTTTAATGATATCATTTAACATTCTAAACGGAACATCTGCCTGCGTTTCCTCCCAGCAGTGATGTCATCAATTAGAGCCAGAGAGCTCTGAAAGTGTAAACATGTGTTCTGCGTGGGAGTGGCTGATAACAGTGCCTCTGGTCTCTCTGCGTCCTCCTCCTGACTCGAGGCTTTTTGGATGCCGTATGACTTTAGTTGAGCTTCTCCTAAGCTTCTCTTCAGTGCCTGGCCAGGCTGTGTCTCAACCTCTCTCTGGTGGACCAGAGAGAGACCAGGACCAGAGTGTGGGGGGTGTTGGGGGGGGAGGAAGCTCCCCCTTGTCCTCACAGACCTCCTTCCAGCCCCCCCCAGGTTTCCCCCCCGCCCCCCCCCGCCTTCCTGAGTAAAGCTACAAACACATCTGTTTTAGAGAGCCAGAGAGAAATACTCCAGCCTCGACCCCCTCCTGCTCCCCCTCCCTAATCCATGACCCATTATCCCCGTCATAAATCGTGACGTTGCCACTTTAAGTCCGGCGTACGGCAATGTGTGTTTGTCATAGGTGGGGTGTTCCAGGACCTTTTGTTGTCCTAGCTCAGGCACAGAGAGGACTCTGAGGAAGTATCTTGGCAAGGCTTCCACACTGCCCCCGCTGTCCAGTAGATCAAAGTAGAGCTGGCATCTTTCAGCCTGGGCTTCCTGCCCGCTCACTCCTCCTGGAGAGAGGCAGAGCGACTGCAGTGTGTTTTAATCTCGGTCGACCCAAGGTCGTTTGAAGCCTTCAGGTGTGTTCACCCATCTCCCTGTCCTCTCTCTCTCGCCCCCCCCACAGGTTCTCCTCTAGCCAAGGTGCGCTGGTTCCGGAACGGCCTGGAGATACACGCCGACCAATCAGAGCTCTCCGTGACGGCGGACAGCTCTCTACTCATTGGCTCGGCGTCGGCCAGTCACAGCGGAGACTACAAGTGTGTCGCCACTAACGAGGCGGGATCGGCTGAGAGGAAGGCGAGGCTGAAAGTGATTGGTGAGACGTCATTAACCAATCACATCTCCTCTGAGGCCTGAACTCAAACGGGGGTTTGTTCTCTATGGCGACGGTTGCCAGGGTTCCCAGCCTGTTGTGACTGCACATGACATACTGTCAGCTATATATCAGTGACCACGAGGAAGTTTGTCTCGTGCACATAATTTACAGTCTTCCTCAACAGTGCAGACAAGTTAGACTTCGAGAAAAACAGATTTACTACCTCCAACTATTTAAACGATAGCTTTGTTAACAGTATACAGTATTTATCTACTCGAAAATACACAAAAAAAGAAATCCGAAGAATAGTGATATTGAATCAAACTTTCTTCTGCTTCCGTCTAGTTCCTCCAGAGATCCAGGATGATGGACAGGCCTTGAACCTAACCGTCACCCTGAAACAGCCCCTGACCCTGGGCTGCGACGCCTTCGGCATCCCCTCCCCCTCCATCAGCTGGAGCAAAGATGGCCGTCCTGTAAGTCACCTGCTCAAGCATACACAAAGGCTTACAAACATGATGCCTTCTAGCATTCAGTAGTCGATCCAGACATACCTCTCTGGGACTCAACCGTACTCTATAACAGAGTGACATCTAGTGGCTGCTTGGCCAATCACAGTCCCTGATCATTTGACTCAGCAGTACAGACTCCATGGTACTGACTCAGCAGTTAAAACTGTCTGTGTGGTAAAGACTTCCTGGTTGTGGCTGTGTGGTAAAGACTCTCTGGTTCTGGCTGTGTGGTAAAGACTCCCTGGTTGTGGCTGTGTGGTAAAGACTCTCTGGTTCTCGCTGTGTGGTAAAGACTCCCTGGTTCTGGTGTGCAGGTGGCAGAGTTCTCTGGAGTGTACCTCCAGAACGGGAACAGACTGTTGAGGATCTACAGGGTCCAGGCAGAGCATGCTGGTCAGTTCTCCTGCTCTGCACACAACAGCGCTGGAGAGGCACGGAGGAACTACAGCATACTGGTGCAAGGTGAGTCCTGATGACACTTTGACCCTAGATTAGGGGTCACATGTTGCACAAGTTATATACTGTGGAGGATGCACTTGTCTTTTTGACTCTTGGTGTGTGTGTGTGTGTGACAGCTCCACCAGTGATCTCTGGTACCACGAGGCTACAGGAAGTGTCGGTGGTGTTGGGGCAGGAAGTTGAGTTCCAGTGTCGGGTCAGCGGGCGCCCAGCCCCCAAAGTGGAGTGGAGCCGCGATGGAGAGTAAGTCATCTGTTCATACAGGCTGGTTAGTCTGCTATGAGACTGAGAGAATGTCGGCATATTTTAAAACATTCTTCTTAGTCTGCCACGAAGGACAGTTATGCTCATTCTCCCACCCCTCCCTCCCCCCCCCTCCCCCCCCTCCCTCCCCCCCTCCCTCCCCCCCCTCCCTCCCTCCCTCCCTCCCTCCCTCCCTCCCTCCCTCCCTCCCTCCCTCCCTCCCTCCCCCCCCCTCCCTGCAGAGTGCTGTCGAGGGATGGAGACCCCCATGTTGACTTCCTGGAGCAGGGCCAGGTGCTGAAGGTGCGCTCGGTCAGGCAGAGAGACCAGGGCCTGTACCAGTGTCTGGCCAGCAACAACGCAGGAACTCAACAACGCCAGTTCAGGCTCAGTGTACAAGGTAACACCTCGTCGTGTTTCTGCTCAGTAATACTGTCACGCAGTCTAATCTGTACCTCCTATGATGCCTTCTTAAATATGGCCACTTTATGTCTCTCCTTCTCCATCCCTCCTTACCCCCCTCCCTCCCTCCAGCCCCCCCCTCCATCCAGGGTAGCGGTGACTCCTCCGTGGTGTCCGTGGTGCTGGGCTTCCCCACGGTGCTCTCCTGCGAGGCGGAGGGCTCACCCGCGCCCAGCATCACCTGGCTGAAGGACAGCCAACCCATCGTGTCCAGCGCCCAGCTCACCTACACTCAGGGGGGGCGGGGCCTGAGGCTGGGGGCGGCGCGGGGCGACAGCGCCGGCCTCTACACGTGCCGCGCCTCCAACCCGGCCGGCTCCGCCCACAGACACTACACGGTCACCGTCCTGGGTGAGACGGGAGACCTTCGATGCTGTTGAACCTCGTAGTAGAAGCACATTGAGGCTGTGTTCAACCTCATTGTAGAAGCACATTGAGGCTGTGTTTAACCTCATTGTAGAAGCACATTGAGGCTGTGTTAAACCTCATTGTAGAAGCACATTGAGGCTGTGTTAAACCTCATTGTAGAAGCACGTTGAGGCTGTGTTCAACCTCATTGTAGAAGCACATTGAGGCTGTGTTAAACCTCATTGTAGAAGCACATTGAGGCTGTGTTCAAGCTCATTGTAGAAGCACATTGAGGCTGTGTTCAACCTCATTGTAGAAGCACATTGAGGCTGTGTTCAACCTCATTGTAGAAGCACATTGAGGCTGTGTTCAACCTCATTGTAGAAGCACATTGAGGCTGTGTTCAACCTCATTGTAAAAGCACATTGAGGCTGTGTTCAACCTCATTGTAGAAGCATGGGATTAACAATTAAACAAAAAGTCAAGTGATTCTGAACATTACGGTGTTTAACTAGTTTCTCCAGGTTCTTATTTGTGTCTGCTCTTTGGGTCAGTCCCTCCCCAGATCGAGACGGGGGAATCGACGTTGCTCAGCTTCGGTGCCAGAGAGGAGAAAGTGAGGATCAACGGAACATTAACCCTCTCCTGCCTGGCCAAAGGCTTCCCTGAGCCCACCACCCAGTGGTTCAAAGACGGACAGGTGGGTGTCCATCTCTCCAGGTCCTCCCTGTGCACTAGCTGAATGCTGTTGAGACGAGATGTCAGTGACGGCTGTTCTGATTCGCAGTTGCTGAGAGGAAGCTCCCAGGCCGGTATCCATGGCGACGGTCACCTTCTCCACATAAGCTCTGCCATGCTGTCCCACGAGGGCCAGTACACCTGTGTGGTGACCAACACGGCCGGCGAGGACAAGAGGGACTTCCATGTCACCATTCAGGGTGTGTGTGTGTGCTTCAGGGTGTGTGTGTGTGTGTGTGTGTGTGTGTGCTTCAGGGTGTGTGTGTGTGTGTGTGTGCTCTTCAGGGTGTGTGTGTTTCAGGGTGTGTGTGTGTGTTTCAGGGTGTGTGTGTGTGTTTCAGGGTGTGTGTGTGCGTCAGGGTGTGTGTGCGTCAGGGTGTGTGTGTGTGTGTGTGTGTGCGTCAGGGTGTGTGTGTGTGTGTGTACGTCAGGGTGTGTGTGTGTGCGTCAGGGTGTGTGTGTGTGCTTCAGGGTGTCTGTGTGCTTCAGGGCTGTTCAGACACACATCTGTCTGTGTTTATGTCTGTTTGTAATTCCATACAACATGTCCCTATCAGTCTGTGTCTATGTTTGCGTCACTGACACATGGTCCTCTCTCCAGTCCCCCCCCGTCTTCCAGCGGGCGACCCCCGGGGTCTGCAGCCTGGGGTCTGGGAGAGGAGGAGGAGGAGGAGAACACGGAGGAGGGCATGACGAAGAAGAGAGAGGTGGTCCTGGGTCATCCTGTCACCCTGTCGTGCGAGAGCAACGCCATCCCTCCGCCCCGTCTCAGCTGGTACAGGGAGGGCCGCAAGCTCTCCTCCGCTCACGGAGTCGTACTACTTCCAGGTTAAAGGAACTACTTCCTGTCTGCTAGCCCAATCGCATTCATGGTTGCTGGACATGGTAGCTCACTGGTGTGTGTGTGTGTGTTTGTGTGTGTGTGTGTGTGTGTGTGCCTGTGTGCCTGTGTGCCTGTGTGC